>VONZ01000982.1:0-261271 GCA_012976165.1 Labeo catla
AAAAAATTACAAAAGCTGCCAGTGGGACAGCGCCTATTCAAAAGGGACTAATATGTACCATTTAGGTACTAAGTATATACCCTTTAGGGGTAAATAAGGTACAAATGTGCAAAGGTGTATTGCCTAACCTTTTGTACTTCATTTATTTATTTATTTATTTTTTTTATGAGTTTTATTTGAGAGTAGGACGATTTTGACATTGAAGAAGAAAACGAGATGGGAATTTTTTGACATACCCTAACTGTATTGACCCTGATTAAGCCGCAGTCACACTAGACTAGGCTCTGCAGCGTCTTTTTTAATTCAAGACATGACAAATAATAATACATCTAAAATGTAAAAACATACAATCTATTACACTTTCCCGCAGTGCTGCAGTTCTTTTCATTCAGCTTAGAGGTCATGGTGTGACGTATCGATCTGCTATTGGCCACACGGTGTCACGGGATGCGAACTGACAGATCGTCATTTTCCCTTCTTCCTTTCTTCCTCGTCTGGAATCGTTTAGAGCCATTTGAAGCTGCATTTAAACTGCATTTTGGAAGTTCAAACTTGGGGGCACCACTGAAGTCGACTATATGGAGAAAATTTCTGAAATGTTTTCCTCAAGAAACAGAATATTGTAGAAGACATTGTAAAAGTAATCATCTCTTTAATCAAAGTCTTCTGAAGAGGCACAATTACTTTATATAATGGAAGTATATTTAATTTTTACCATTTCTACCATTTTTACCATTTTTAATACGCTCTATGAATGCATATTGATAGTGTATAACAGCATAAATGCTCATCAAATAAAGCAATTGTGTCTCTTTGAAAGACTTAAACTACTTGATTTATTTGGATAATATTTTCTTGGCATTTTTGTACTTATGCATGAAAGTTTTGGTTGTGTGAACTTTCAATGCAAACTTTCAATAAAAAAAAAAAAATAGAGAATATTTTAATACCTAAGATGCACATAAGTTATAAGCTTTAGATGAGAAAAGGGTGAGTGAAAGACAGAATTTTCATATCTAGGTGAATTATTAATTTTACCCTAACACTAAATCTACCATTGAATCTACCTATTGCCTAACCCCAGTAACCGCAAATGTTAGTTTTGTAAGTTTTGCAAAATGTATGTACATAATAAGTACTTTTTATCACATGCTTAATTATTAAAGCTAAACATTGTAAGATAAAGACACCTTAATTAAAGTATAATCCAATTATCATTTTTTATATATATTTTTTAATGAATAAATATAAATTCTGATAAATTATCAATATAAATTCTAAACCATTTCTTTATGACATTCTGTTTACAGACCAATAATAACTACATGAATAAAAAGGAAAAAAAATAATTAATTAAAAATAATAAATAAATAAATAAATAATATATATATATATATATATATATATATATATATATATGTTGTACTAGCTATTCAGTATTCAGTGTTTGCTAGATTTTTGATGTAGATCTTAAAACAAAAACCAAGTGTTTTAGCACTTGGCAAGTGAAAGAATTTGACATGAATGTGAAAGTGAACTAACCCTTATAAGTTCATTGATATGACCTCACATTTAAATGGATAGATAGATAGTTAGATAGATAGATAGATAGATAGATAGATAGATAAATAGATAAAACTAGACAACTAGATCTTTTTTTTTCAAAGTGTTTAAATGGTTGTCTGTGACATTCAACAACACTAAGATATGGCATGTCACAAAGACTTCCTTCTTCCTAGAAAAGACTGGTGGTCAAACTGGATCTTCACCTGACATGGTGAACACCGGCTGACAAAACAGCTGCTAAACTCCTACTTCAGTTACTTAATCTGTTTAATGGTAACAAATACTGTGTTTAAACCAAAAGTATAATCTAAAAAAAAGTGTAAATTTAGCAGATGCCTCTTTTGTTCACAAAAAAAAACACATTTTGGAAGATCATCTATATTCATCACAGGTCAATGAGTACAGACCCACCTCTATAATTCAAATGCAGTTCGTCCTGTCTTCAAAGGTTCTGGACTTCAGTGTCTTTTCTTAATCCAGCCAGCAAGTTTTGATTATGAATAATCAGACTTCCAGTGTGTCACCTGATTCTGGAGAAAACTCTATGATATCTGACACTCCTTGTGCTTGTGTAGGAGTTTGTCCCATGTGACTTTAAAAGGGGTGGAGTCTGGAGAAAGGTCCACCAGCAATGGTGGAACTGTTATCATGTGACAATACGCACCAGTGCACCCAGGCATTGTATGTCACCTGGCAGGTGTGTTTTGAATGGGTGTGTGCGCGCACTTGTGTTATTCCTGGAGTATCTACTTTCTTGCTGTTCTTTGCAAATGAGTTAACTGAGCAAGTCATGTCAAACAGTAGCTTAATAGATGACTGACACTTTCTGTATCTGAATATAAACTTTCAAACAATCTGGATAAAGGGTTGAAATGCACAGTGATGTTTTGCCTTTTGTTGCTTTCAAATCAACATATTAAACTCACCAAGAAAAAGACCAATATACTAATTCAGATTTCAATATACTATCCATTTAAATTTCTCAAAAACCTTTACTTAGAGTATGTCAGAATACATTCCCCTATTATAAGTGGTGTTTGGTAAGACAGTTATCAGTATTAATATTGCTTCTATACTGTAGATTTTGTTCAAATCCCTCTGGCCAAATCATTAAACTGTAGTGCAGTTTAAGCAGATAGATTGGTAAATAAGACCAGTTACTGTTTTGTGTTGTAATATTCTAAAGGTAACACTTCATAATAACTTTCATCAATAAATCATTAACAAATATTATGAAATGCTTAAGTCCATGGTCCAAGGTAATAATTATTAGTAAACATTTATAAACATTTAAAAATGATAGTTTCCACTTAAATAGGGTACTGCAAAACCAAAAATTAATACATGATTTCTAATGATGTGTAAATAGGGTGAAATTAAATCATTTGAGACACTGTTTGTCACTAAGATGGCTGTTCATAAGGTATTAATGATTAGTAAATATTCATAAATGTACAAATGATGAATAGTTTCCACTTCAGATTGGATACTGTCATTTGTAAAGATGTGTAAATAGTAGAAGTCTACTCAACAAACACATACCAAATATATGGCCTGAGTTTGCCTGAAATTTTATTGTGTTATCCTTGACAAATTGAATGTATTCACCTTTACAGACTGTGATTATGAGAGAATGAATATGTTAACCTGAATAATTTGAGATGTGCTTAAAATTACTAATTAAGTTTCTCCCCCCACAACATTTGTAAATGTTTAAAAAAAAAAAAGGATTACTTAGTATATGAACAGAGGTTTAATAACATTTGTTAACATTCAAAAGTACATTAAAAAATAAGGTAGTCACTGTATAATTGTAACGTGGGGAGAGGCCTCTCCTGTACACGATTTCATGCCAGTGCCTTCAGAGGTGGCAGCTTTTGCTGCAGAACCTCCCAAGGGGGTGCCACCCATTCATGAACTCACAGACTGCCCTATCACAGCCAAGTAGGCCGTTCCTCATCTTGCTGTGCTCTATGATCCAGTCCTGCCTGATCCACTTTGGTGGATCCTTGCTTGGCTGTGCTGGTCATCTGTTCCACTGTGGGGATTTTTACTCCTGTCTTTTACTTCAGTCTGCTAGACTGACCTCATGGCTGCCTGCTCTGCCTGCTCTGCCTGCTCCGCAATGGCTCCCTGCTCTGCCTGCTCCGCCATCTCTTGCTCCACGGCATCACTGTCTGCCACTGCTTCATGGTCCAGGCCCACCATGTCTCCACTGCCAAGGTCTGCCATTGCCCCATGATTCTAGTCCTGTTCCTCTGCATGGGCCTGGCCCTCCGTCCCTCCCCCTGTTTTGCCTCAGCTCCACCCTCCTGGACTTTGGGATTTGGGTTTTGTTTGGACGTCTGGAGCCGACCTTAGAAGGGGGACATGTAATGTGGGGTTTGGGTTTTGTTTCATGTTCATGTTTTCAAGTCTTTTATTTTGTATTTGATTTTTGCGGTTTGTTTTTTGCTTCCCTTGCCCTCTTGTATTCCTGCTATTGGTTGTTCAAGTCATGTGTCTGTTTGTTCATTGGTTGGTTTGTGTCATGTGATCCTCATTGTTTGCTATAAGTAGCCCTCATGTAGCCACTGTTCCTTGTCGCGTATTGAAGTGTGTACCTGCTTTTGGTGAGTTTGTGTATTTGTTCCTGTTCCATGCCAAGTCTGTTCAAGCCAAGTCTGTGTCAGGCTGTACACAGACCAGAAGACGACGGAGTAAAATCAAACAGGTGAGTTTATTTGACAGGTAGGTAATGGCAGTGAAAACTGGTAGGATGCAGTAGCATAGCACACACACACACACAAAGAACACAGAGTCACTGATTATCCACTTTCCTTAGAATAGCAGGAGATCGAAGTTGGAGAGGATCGAGGACAATGGATGATGACGGTACACCAGGACGAAGACGACGAAGGTAAGTAGTAATTTGTTTTTGAAGAGAGTCCAGGAGGGAATATCCGCGTGTGATCCCAGACGAGACCGGACGACGAGTGAAGGTGAGTCCTTAAGTAATGTTCCTTAAGTATGGTGGTGGTGGTGTTGAACAGGTGAATGTGATAAATAATCAGGTGACAGAGAGCGAATAGATGGCTGCGTGGGCTGATTGAGGGTGGAGCCAGGTGATTCTGTGACAGTCTGTTTCAAGTCTGTTCATGCCAACCCAAGTCTGTCCATGCCAAGTCAAGTCTGTTTATGTCAAGTCAAGTTACGTCTATGTTTGGATTAGGTTTGCATTTTGGATATTCATGTTTGAATTACAATAAACTGCACTTGGGTTCGTCCACATCTCGCCTTCAGTGGACATTCGTTACAATAATTTCTGTGTGAAATCTTTTAGATTTTGAAAGATGCATGAACATATGATTTGAAAGTTTAATTACATTTGTAAACATTTCAATTTACATTAAATAAAGATCTGTTAAACATTATATGTTAATAGTTCATTAGAAAACATTATCTCATATTTCTAGGTATGTGAATATTAACTAGTAAATATTATATAATGCTCGTTAATGATTTATTAATGAAAGTTATTATAAAGTGTTACATAATAATAATAAATATAGCTGCAAGCAGCAATTGCGGGGCCAAGCACTAAAGAGGCAGAATGAGGAGCTATTTTAGGATGATATCAGTTGAAATGGCTGAAAAATAATAAATACAAGCACTAATAATAGAATTTATTGGCTTATCACTTTTGACCAATAGGTGGCCAATAGATTATCAAATCAATGTGGTGTGTTCAGTGTGAGGTTACAATGACACGCACAAAGTTTGGTGTCATTATGTCAAAGCTTCACAGAGATACAGCCTCAGACTCAGAGCATCAAGTCTAAAATTTGTGGTGGCGCTGTACGAAAACAGTTTTGTCTATCGACATGAAATCCATAACTTTGTGTCAGGACAGTCTGAAGATGATTTGAGTCAAATTTGGTGAAAACTGGACCAACGATCTAGGAGTTTAAACAAGTAGGTTTTGTACATTAATCAAAATGGTGGAAAGGAAGTTCGACCAACTATGGTATAATTGGTATGTATGTTGTTGGCATGATCCAAGGGATGTTTTGGGACCAGTTTCATTACAATAGGCTAATGCAATCAGAAGTTATTAGCATTTTTGGAAATTTCATTATTAATGTTTAATAAATGGTGTATTACTTCTGACCAATAGGTGGCGCTGTTACCAAATTGAAGTGGCGTGGTCAGTGTGGGGTGACAATGGTACATACAAAGTTTGGTGTAAATATGTCAAAGCTTTGTGGAGATACAGCCTCAGATACAGTTTGGCATCTTTCCAACAAATTCGTTGATGTGCTAAACGAAAACCGTTTCATCTATTGACACGAAAACCATAACTTTTTGTCAGCATGGTCGGAAGATGATCCGAGTCAAATTTGGTGAAAATCGGACAAACAGTTTAGGAGGAGTTCACAAAAGTAGGTTTTCAACATAAATCAAAATGGCGGACAGTAAGTTCATCCAATTATGGCATAATTGGTATCAATGATCTCAGAATGATCCAAGGAATATATCAAGACTAGTTTCATTAGAGTAGGCCAATTAAAACAAAAGTTATAAGCAGATTTCTAAATTTCGTTATAACTTTTGACCACAAGATGGCGCTACATCCAAACTTTTTGAGTACTGTCAGGGCATGGTGCCGAAGACACATACCGAGGTTCGTAATGAAATGTCAATGCGTTCATAAAATATTGCATTTTTGGACAAAATTCAATATGGTCGACACTCAAAATGGCTGACATGGGAAAATTGGATATGGTTGGACTCAGCATGATGCACCGAATCTGAAGAGACCAGTTTTGTGATTTTTGACCAAACCATTCAGAAGTTATAAGCAAAAAAATCCATTTTACATATCTCCTGACCACTAGGTGGCACTGTGCCGAAACACTGCAGGTAGCCTCAAGTCATGCTTGTTATTACACACACAAAGTTTGGTCTCAATTCGCCAGACCGTTGCGGAGATATAGCCTCACATACATTTTTGCGTGCTTTTCGTAGAATTCATTTGCACGTTATTCGAGAATAGTTTGACTAATAAACTTGAATTCCATAACTTTTTGCCAGCATGGTCTGAAGATGATCTGAGCCAATTTTGGTGAAAATCAGATAAACTGTCTAGGACGAGTTCGAAAAAGTAGGTTTTACAAATAAAAATTTATAGAAAAAAAACAAAACCTTACGATTTTTGAATTTTTGACTCGGCATGAGCCAAGGATTCAGAGAAAAAAAGAATTTTGATTCTGTGCCTTACGGTTCAAAAGTTATTAGCATAAAATTATTTAAATTTTGGACAAGTGGTGGCGCTGGAGAATTTGAGTTAGAGACTCCAAATTTGCTGTGGTTAATGATGAGACTGTCCTCTATCAGTGTGCCAAATTTCACAACTTTCCCGCAAGCGGTTCTATGGGCTGCCATAGACTTCCAGAGCGGAAGAAAAAGTACGCCAACGGATACAATAGGTGCCACCGCACCTTCGGTGCTTGGCCCCTAAATATAGCTGCAAGCAGCAATTGCGGGGCCAAGCACTAAAGAGGCAGAATGAGGAGCTAAGCACAGCAAGGAGCAACAGACCGACTACAACGAGTAAATATAGCTGCAAGCAGCAATTGCGGGGCCAAGCACAACAGAGGCAGAATGAGGAGCTAAGCATGGCAAGAAGCAACAGACCGACTGTAACAATAAGTAACTGAAGTCATTTTAGAATGATATGTTGAAATGGCTGAAAAATCATAAATACAACCAATAATATCATTTAATGCCTTATCACTTTTGACCAATAGGTGGTGCTGTTTTCAAATGAATGTGATGTGTTCTGTGTGAAGGGACAATGACATACACAGAGTTTGATGTCATTATGCCAAAGCTTTACAGAGATACAGCCTCAGAATCATTTTGGCATCAAGCCTAAAATCTGTAGTGGCGCTGTACGAAAACGGTTTACTCTATCAACACAAAATCCATAACTTTGAGTCAGGACAGTCCAAAGATGATCTGACTCAATTTTGGTGAAAATCCGATCAACGGTCTAAGAGGAGTACGAACAAGTAGGTTTTGTACATTAATCAAAATGGTGGAAAGGAAGTTCGACCAACTATGGTATAATTGGTATGTATGTTGTCGGCATGACCCAAGGAATATTTTGAGACCAGTTTTATTACATTAGGCTAATGCAATCACAAGTTATTAGCATTTTTGAAAATTTTCATTATTAATGTTTAATGAATGGTGTATTACTTCTGACCAGCAGGTGGCGCTGTTACCAAATTAATGTGGCGTGGTCAGGGTGTGGTGACAATAGCACATATAAAATTTGGTGTCAATATGTCAAGGCTTTGCAGAGATACAGCCTCAGATGTAGTTTGGCATCTTTCCAGCAAATTCGTTGATGCGCTAAACGAAAACGGTTTTGTGTATCGACACAAAATTCATAACTTTTTGCCAGCATCGTCTGAAGATGATCCGAGTCAAATTTGGTGAAGATCAGACTAACGGTCTAGGAGGAGTTCAAAAAAGTAGGTTTTGTACATTAAACAAAATGGCGGACAGGAAGTTTGGCCGATTTCGGCATAATGGGTATCAATGTTCTCGGCTTGACCCAAGGAATCTATTGACATCAGTTTCATTACAATAGGCTAATGTAAGCAGAAGTTATTAGCATTTTTGTAAATTTCTTTATAACTTTTGACCACAAGGTGGCGCTGCCCCCAAACTTTTTGAGTACTATCAGGGCATGGTGCCGAAGACACATACCTAGTTTTGTAATGATACGTCAATGCGTTTGTAAAATATAGCATTTTTGGACAAAATTCAATATGGCCGACACCCAAATTGGCTGACATGGGAAAATTGGATATGGTTCGACTCGGCATGATGCACCGAATCTAAGAAAAAATACCCATTTTTCATATCTCCTGACCAGTAGGTGGCACTGTGCCGAAACGCTGCACGTAGTCTCAGGTCATGCTTGTTATAACACACACTAAGTTTGGCCTCAATATGCCAAACCGTTGTGGAGATATAGCCTCACAACCATTTTTGCGTGCTTTTCGTAGAAATTGTTCACGCGTCATTCGAAAACGGTTTGACTAATCAACTTGAATTCCATAACTTTTTGCCAGGATGATCTGAAGATGATCTGAGCCAATTTTGGTGAAAATCAGACAAACCGTCTAGGACGAGTTCAAAAAAGTACGTTTTACGAACAAAAAATTATAGAAAAAAAACTAAACCCTACAATTTTGGAATTTTGGACTTCATTCGACTCGGCATGAGCCAAGGATTCAGAGAAAAAAAGAATTTTGTATCTGTGCCTTATGGTTCAAAAGTTATTAGCATAAAATTTTTGAAAATTTGGACAGGTGGTGGCGCTAGAGAGTTTGAGTTAGAGACTCCAAATTTGCTATGCTCAATGTTGGGACTGTCCTCTATCAGTGTGCCAAATTTCACAACTTTCCCGCAATCGGTTCTATGGGCTGCCAAAGACTTCCAGAGCGGAAGAAGAAGAAGCAGAATAATAAATATAGCTGCAAGCAGCAATTGCGGGGCCAAGCACAACAGAGGCAGAATGACGAGCTAAGCATGGCAAGGAGCAACAGACCGACTGTAACAATGAGTAACCAAAGTCATTTTAGGATGATATCAGTTGAAATGGCTGAAAAACCATAATTACAACCAATAATATAATTTAATGGCTTATCACTTTTGACCAACAGGTGGTGCTGTTTTCAAATTGATGTGACGTGTTCTGTGTGAAATGACAATGACACACACAAAGTTTGCCGTCATTATGTCAAAGCTTTGCAGAGATACAGCCTCAGATGTAGTTTGGCATCTTTCCAGCAAATTTGTTGATGCGCTAAACGAAAACGGTTTCGTATATCGACACGAAATTCATAACTTTTTGCCAGCATAGTCTGAAGATGATCTGAGTCAAATTTGGTGAAGATCGGACTAACAGTCTGGGAGGAGTTCGAAAAAGTAGGTTTTGTACATTAATCAAAATGGCGGACAGGAAATTTGGCCAATTTCGGCATAATGGGTATCAATGTTCTCGACTTGACCCAAGGAATCTATTGGCATCAGTTTCATTCCAATAGGCTAATGTAAACAGAAGTTATTAGCATTTTTGTAAATTTAATTATTAATGTTTAGTGAATGGCGTATTACTTCTGACCCATAGGTGGCGCTGTTACCAAATTGATGTGGCTTGGTCAGAGTGTGGTGACAATAGCACATGTAAAATTTGGTGTCAATATGTCAAAGCTTTGCAGAGATACAGACTCGGATGCAATTTGGCATCTTTCCAGTAAATTCGTTGATGCGCTAAACGAAAACGGTTTCGTGTATCGACACAAAATCCATAACTTTTTGCCAGCATGGTCTGAAGATGATCTGAGTCAAATTTGGTGAAAATTGGACTAACGGTCTAGGAGGAGTTCGAAAAAGTAGGTTTTCAACATGAATCAAAATGGCGGACAGGAAGTTCAGCCAAAATTGGCAAAATTGGTATCGGTGTTCTCAGCATGACCGAAGGAATCTATCAAAATCAGTTTCATTTCAATAGGCTAATGTACGCAAAAGTTATTAGCATTTTTTGAAATTTCGTTATAACTTTTGACCACAAGGTGGCGCTGGCCCCAAAATTTTTATGCACATTCAGGGCATGGTGCCGAACATTTTTGTAATTAATGTCGAAACGATACGCTAATCCGTTCTCAAGATACAGCATTTTAAAGCTAAATTCAAAATGGCCGACACCCAAAATGGCTGACATGGGAAAATTGGATATGGTTCGACTCGGTATGACAAACCGAATCTAAAGAGACCAGTTTTGTGATTTTTGGACAAATCATTCAGACGTTATAAAGAAAAAGAGCCATTTTTCGTATCTCCTGACCACTAGGGGGCACTGCACCGAAACACTGCAGGTAGGCTCAGGTCATGCTTGTTATAACACACACCAAGTTTGGTGTCAATATGACAAATTGTTACGGAGATATAGCCTCACATTGATTTTTGCTAGCTTTTCGTAGAATTCTTTCACGTGTTATTCGTGAACGGCTGGACGAATCGACTTGAATTCCATAACTTTTTGCCAGCATGGTCTGAAGATGATCTGGATCAATTTTTGTGACAATCGGTGCAACGGCCTAGGACGAGTTCGAAAAAGTAGGTTTTACGAACAATTGAGAATAGCGAAAAAACTAAACCTTACGATTTTTGAATTTTGGTGTCCATTCGACTCGGCATAAGCCAAGGAATCAGAGGAAAAAAGAATTTTTGTTGTGTGGCTTACGGTTCAAACGTTATTAGCATAAATCTTTTGAAAGTTTGGACAAGTGGTGGCGCTAGAGAGTTTGAGTTAGAGACTCCAAACTTGCTATGGTTAATGTTGGGACTGTCCTCTATCAGTGTGCAAAATTATACAACTTTCCCGCAAGCGGTTCTATGGGCTGCCATAGACTTGCGGCGGAAGAGGAAGAAGGAGAATAATAAATATAGCTGCAAGCAGCAATTACGGGGCCAAGCACAAAAGAGGCAGAATGAGGAGCTAAGCATGGCAAGGAGCAGCAGACCGACTACAAAAATGAGTAATTAAGATAATTTTAGGATAAGATCAATTGAAATGGCTGAAAAATCATAAATACAACCAATCGTAATAAAATTTAATGGCTTATCACTTTTGACCAACAGGTGGTGCTGTTTTCAAATTGATGTGACGTGTTCTGTGTGAAATGACAATGACACACACAAAGTTTGCCATCATTATGTCAAAGCTTTGCAGAGATACAGCCTCAGATGTAGTTTGGCATCTTTCCAGCAAATTCGTTGATACTCTAAACGAAAACGGTTTCGTGTATCGACACGAAATTCATAACTTTTTGCCAGCATGGTCTGAAGATGATCTGAGTCAAATTTGGTGAAGATTGGACTAACGGTCTAGGAGGAGATCGAAAAAGTAGGTTTTGTACATTAATCAAAATGGAGGACAGGAAGTTTGGCCAATTTCGGCATAATGGATATCAATGTTCTCGGCTTGACCCAAAGAATCTATTGACATCAGTTTCATTACAATAGGCTAATGTAAGCAGAAGTTATTAGCATTTTTGTAAATTTCATTATTAATGTTTAGTGAATGGCGTATTACTTCTGACCCATAGGTGGCACTGTTACCAAATTGATGTGGCTTGGTCAGAGTGTGGTGACAATAGCACATATAAAATTTGGTGTCAATATGTCAAAGCTTTGCAGAGATACAGACTCGGATGCAATTTGGCATCTTTCCAGTAAATTCGTTGATGCGCTAAACGAAAACGGTTTCGTGTATCGACACAAAATCCATAACTTTTTGTCAGCATGGTCTGAAGATGATCTGAGTCAAATTTAGTGAAAATTGGACTAACGGTCTAGGAGGAGTTCGAAAAAGTAGGTTTTCCACATGAATCAAAATGGCGGACAGGAAGTTCAGCCAAAATTGGCAAAATTGGTATCGGTGTTCTCAGCATGACCGAAGGAATCTATCAAAATCAGTTACATTTCAATAGGCTAATGTACGCAAAAGTTATTAGCATTTTTTTAAATTTAGTTATAGCTTTTGACCACAAGGTGGCGCTGGCCCCAAAATTTTTATGTACATTCAGGGCATGGTGCCGAACATTTTTGTAATTAATGTCGAAACGATACGCTAATCCGTTCTCAAGATACAGCATTTTAAAGCTAAATTCAAAATGGCCGACACCCAAAATGGCTGACATGGGAAAATTGGATATGGTTCGACTCGGTATGACACACCGAATCTAAAGAGACCAGTTTTGTGATTTTTGGACAAATCATTCAGACGTTATAAAGAAAAATAGCCATTTTTCGTATCTCCTGACCACTAGGGGGCACTGCACCGAAACACTGCAGGTAGGCTCAGGTCATGCTTGTTATAACACACACCAAGTTTGGTGTCAATATGACAAACTATTACGGAGATATAGCCTCACATTGATTTTTGCTAGCTTTTCGTAGAATTCTTTCGCGTGTTATTCGTGAACGGCTGGACGAATCGACTTGAATTCCATAACTTTTTGCCAGCATGGTCTGAAGATGATCTGGATCAATTTTTGTGACAATCGGTGCAACGGCCTAGGACGAGTTCAAAAAAGTAGGTTTTACGAACAATTGAGAATAGCGAAAAAACTAAACCTTACGATTTTTGAATTTTGGTGTCCATTCAACTCAGCATAAGCCAAGGAATCAGAGGAAAAAAGAATTTTTGTTGTGTGACTTACGGTTCAAACGTTATTAGCATAAATCTTTTGAAAGTTTGGACAAGTGGTGGCGCTAGAGAGTTTGAGTTAGAGACTCCAAACTTGCTATGGTTAATGTTGAGACTGTCCTCTATCAGTGTGCAAAATTATACCACTTTCCCGCAAGCGGTTCTATGGGCTGCCATAGACTTGCGGCGGAAGAAACGGAAGAAGAAGAAGAAGAAGCAGAATAATAAGAACGGCAACAGATACAATAGGTGCCATCGCACCTTCGGTGCTTGGCCCCTAATAACGCCAACGGATACAATAGGTGCCACCGCACCTCCGGTGCTTGGCCCCTAATAAGAATTCTAACGGATACAATAGGTGCCATCGCACCTTCGGTGCTTGGCCCCTAATAAGAACGCCAACGGATACAATAGGTGCCATCGCACCTTCGGTGCTTGGCCCCTAATTAAAGCCATTTTAGAATGATATCAGTTGAAATGGCTAAAAAAATCATAAATACAACCAATAATAATAAAATTTATTGGCTTATAACTTTTGACCAATAGGTGGCCAATAGGTTATCAAATCAATGTGGTGTGTTCAGTGTGAGGTTACAATGACACACACAAAGTTTGGTGTCATTATGTCAAAGCTTCACAGAGATACAGCCTCAGAGTCAGACTCAGAGCAACAAGTCTAAAACTTGTGGTGGCGCTGTACGAAAACAGTTTTGTCTATCGACACGAAATCCATAACTTTGTGTCAGGACAATCTGAAGATGATTTGAGTCAAATTTGGTGAAAACTGGACCAATGGTCTAGGAGGAGTTCGAACAAGTAGGTTTTGTACATTAATCAAAATGGTGGAAAGGAAGTTCGACCAACTATGGTATAATTGGTATGTATGTTGTTGGCATGATCCAAGGGATGTTTTGGGACCAGTTTCATTACAATAAGCTAATGCAATCAGAAGTTATTAGCATTTTTGGAAATGTCATTATTAATGTTTAATGAATGGTGTACTACTTCTGACCAATAGGTGGCGCTGTTACCAAATTGAAGTGGCGTGGTCAGTGTAAGGTGGCAATGGCACATACAAAGTTTGGTGTAAATATGTCAAAGCTTTGTGGAGATACAGCCTGAGATGCAGTTTGGCATCTTTCCAACAAATTCGTTGATGTGCTAAACAAAAACCATTTCATCTATTGACATGAAAACCATAACTTTTTGTCAGCATGGTTGGAAGATGATCCGAGTCAAATTTGGTGAAAATTGGACCAACGGTCTAGGAGGAGTTTGAAAAAGTAGTTTTTCAATATTAATCAAAATGGCGGACAGGAAGTTCATCCAATTATGGTATAATTGGTATCAGTGTTCTTGGCATGATTGAAGGAATATAACAAGACCAGTTTTATTAAAGTAGGTCAATGTAAACTAAAGTTATTAGCATTTTTGGAAATTTCATTATTAATGTTTAATGAATGGTGTATTACTTCTGACCAGTAGGTGGCACTGTTACCAAATTGATGTGGCATAGTCAGTGTGAGGTGACAATGGCACATACAAAGTTTGGTGCAAATATGTTATAGTTCTGCGAGATATAGCCTCAGATGCAGTTTGGCATCCTTCCAGCAAATTCGTTGATGCGCTAAACGAAAACCGTTTCCTACTAAGCATTGACACGAAATCCATAACTTTTTGTCGGCACGGTCTGAAGATGATCTGAGTCAAATTAGGTGAAAATCGGACTAACAGTTTAGGAGGAGTTCGCAAAAGTAGGTTTTCAACATAAATCAAAATGGCGGATGGGAAGTTCATCCAGTTATGGCATAATTGGTATCAATGATCTCGGCATGATCCAAGGAATATATCAAGACTAGTTTCATTAGAATAGGCCAATTAAAACAAAAGTTAAAAGCAGATTTCTAAATTTCGTTATAACTTTTGACCACAAGATGGCGCTACATCCAAACTTTTTGAGTACTATCAGGGCATGGTGCCGAAGACACATAACAAGTTTCGTAATGATATGTCAATGCGTTCATAAAATATTGCATTTTTAGACAAAATTCAATATGGTCGACACTCAAAATGGCTGACATGGGAAAATTGGATATGGTTGGACTCAGCATGATGCACCGAATCTAAAGAGATCAGTTTTGTGATTTTTGGCCAAACCATTCAGAAGTTATAAGCAAAAAAAGCCATTTTACATATCTCCTGACCACTAGGTGGCACTGTGCCGAAACACTGCAGGTAGCCTCAAGTCATGCTTGTTATGACAAACACCAAGTTTGGTCTCAATATGCCAAACCGTTGGAGAGATATAACCTCACATACATTTTTGTGTGCTTTTCGTAGAATTCATTTGCACGTTATTCGAGAACGGTTCGACCAATCAACTTGAATTCCATAACTTTTTGCCAGCATGGTCTGAAGATGATTTGAGCCAATTTTGGTAAAAATCAGACAAACCATCTAGGACGAGTTCGAAAAAGTAGGTTTCACGAATAAAAATTTATAGAAAAAAAACTAAACCTTACGATTTTTGAATTTTGGACTTCGTTCGATTCGGCATGAGCCAAGGATTCAGAGAAAACAAATATTTTAATTCTGTGCCTTACGGTTCAAAAGTTATTAGCATAAAATTATTGAAATTTTGGACAAGTGGTGGCGCTAGAGAGTTTGAGTTAGAGACTCCAGACTTGCTGTGGTTAATGATGAGACTGTCCTCTATCATTGTGCCAAATTTCACAACTTTCCCGCAAGTGGTTCTATGGGCTGCCATAGACTTCCAGAGCGGAAGAGAAAGTACGCTAACGGATTCAATAGGTGCCATCGCACCTTCGGTGCTTGGCCCCTAATAATAATAATAAATATATCTGCAAGCAGCAATTGCGGGGCCAAGCACAACAGAGGCAGAATGAGGAGCTAAACATGGCAAGGAGCAACAGACCGACTGTAACAATGAGTAACTAGAGTCATTTTAGGATGATATCAGCTGAAAAATCATAAATACAACCAATAATATAATTTAATGGCTTATCACTTTTGACCAATAGGTGGTGCTGTTTTCAAATTGATGTGATGTGTTCTGTGTGAGATGACAATGACACACACAAAGATTGGTGTCATGTCAAATATTTCCGGAGATACAGCCTTAGAGTCATTTTGCCATTATGCCTCAAATGTGTAGTGACGCTGTACAAAAACGGTTTTGTCTATCAACACAAAATTCATAACTTTGAGTCAGCACCTTCTGAAGATGATTTGAGCCAAATTTAGTGAAAATTGGACAAGCGGTCTAGAAGGAGTTCGAAAAAGTAGGTTTTGTACATTAATCAAAATGGCGGAAAAGAAAGTTCAGCGAAGTGTGGTATATTTGGTTTGCATGTTGTCGACTTGACCCAAGGAATATTTTGACACCAGTTTTATTACAATAGGCTAATGCAATCAGAAGTTATTAGCATTTTTGGAAATTTCATTATTAATGTTTAATGAATGGTGTATTACTTCTGACCAGCAGGTGGTGCTGTTACCAAATTGATGTGGCGTGGTCAGGGTGTGGTGACAATAGCACATATAAAATTTGGTGTCAATATGTCAAAGCTTTGCAGAGATACAGCCTCAGAGGTAGTTTGGCATCTTTCCAGCAAATTCGTTGATGCGCTAAACGAAAACGGTTTTGTGTATCGACACAAAATTCATAACTTTTTGCCAGCATGGGCTGAAGATGATCTGAGTCAAATTTGGTGAAGATCGGACTAACGGTCTAGGAGGAGTTCGAAAAAGTAGGTTTTGTACATTAATCAAAATGGCGGACAGGAAGTTTGGCCAATTTCGGCATAATGGTTATCAATGTTCTCGGCTTGACCCAAGGAATCTATTGACATCTGTTTCATTACAACAGGCTAATATAAGCAGAAGTTATTAGCATTTTTGTAAATTTCTTTATAACTTTTGACCACAAGGTGGCGCAGCTCCCAAACTTTTTGAGTACTGTCAGGGCATGGTGCCGAAGACACATACCGAGTTTTGTAACGATACGTCAATGTGTTTGTAAAATATAGCATTTTTGGACAAAATTCAATATGGCCGACACCCAAATTGGCTGACATGGGAAAATTAGATATGGTTCGACTCGACATGATGCACCGAATCTAAAGAGACCAGTTTCATGATTTTTGGCCTAACTACTCAGAAGTTATAAGCAAAAATACCCATTTTTCATATCTCCTGACCACTAGGTGGCACTGTGCCGAAACACTGCACATTGTCTCAGGTCCTGCTTGTTATAACACACACCAAGTTTGGCCTCAATACGCCAAACCGTTGTGGAGATATAGCCTCACAACCATTTTTGCGTGCTTTTCGTAGAAATCGTTCGCGCGTCATTCGAAAACGGTTTGACTAATCAACTTGAATTCCATAACTTTTTGCCAGCATGGTCTGAAGATGATCTGAGCCAATTTTGGTGAAAATCAGACAAACCGTCTAGGACGAGTTCGAAAAAGTACGTTTTATGAACAAAAATTTATAGAAAAAAAAACTAAACCTTATGATTTTTTAATTTTGGACTTCATTCGACTCGGCATGAGCCAAGGATTCAGAGAAAAAAAGAATTTTGATTCTGTGCCTTACGGTTCAAAAGTTATTAGCATAAAAATATTGAAATTTTGGACAGGTGGTGGCGCTACAGAGTTTGAGTTAGAGATTCCAAATTTGCTATGGTCAATGATGGGACTGTCCTCTATCAGTGTGCCAAATTTCACAGCTTTCCCGCAATCGGTTCTATCGGCTGCCATAGACTTCCAGAGCGCAAGAAGAAGCAGAATAATAAATATAGCTGCAAGCAGCAATTGCGGGGCCAAGCACAACAGAGGCAGAATGAGGAGCTAAGCAACTAAAGTCATTTTAGGATGATATCATTTGAAATGGCTGAAAAATCATAAATACAACCAATAATATAATTTAATGGCTTATCACATTTGACCAATAGGTGGTGCTGTTTTCAAATTGATGTGATGCGTTCTGTGTGAGGTGACAATGACACACACAAATTTTGGTGTCATTATACCAAAGCTTTACAGAGATACAGCTTCAGAATCATTTTGGCATCAAGCCTAAAATCTGTAGTGGCGCTGTACGAAAACGGTTTACTCTATCAACACGAAATCCATAACTTTGAGTCAGGACAGTCCGAAGACGATCTGACTCAATTTTGGTGAAAATCCGATCAACAGTCTAGGAGGAGTACGAACAAGTAGGTTTTGTACATTAATCAAAATGGTGGAAAGGAAGTTCGGCCAAGTATGGTATAATTGGTATGTATGTTGTCGGCATGACCCAAGGAATATTTTGAGACCAGCTTTATTACATGAGGCTAATGCAATCACAAGTTATTTGCATTTTTGGAAATTTCATTATTAATGTTTAAGGAATGGTGTATTACTTCTGACCAGTAGGTGGCGCTGTTACCAAATTTATGTGGCATGGTCAGGGTGTGGTGACAATAGCACATATAAAATTTGGTGTCAATATGTCAAGGCTTTGCAGAGATACAGACTCGGATGAGGTTTAGCATCTTTCCAGCAAATTCGTTGATGCGCTAAACGAAAACGGTTTCGTGTATTGACACGAAATTCATAACTTTTTGCCAGCATGGTCTGAAGATGATCTGAGTCAAATTTGGTGAAGATCGGACTAACGGTCTAGGAGGAGTTCGAAAAAGTAGGTTTTCAACATGAATCAAAATGGCGGACAGGAAGTTCGGCATGGTGCCGAACATTTTTGTAATTAATGTCGAAACGATACGCTAATCTGTTCTCAAGATACAGCATTTTAAAGCTAAATTCAAAATGGCCGACACCCAAAATGGCTGACATGGGAAAATTGGATATGGTTCGACTCAGTATGACACACCGAATCTAAAGAGACCAGTTTTGTGATTTTTGGAGAAATCATTCAGACGTTATAAAGAAAAATAGCCATTTTTCGTATCTCCTGACCACTAGGGGGCACTGCACCGAAACACTGCAGTTAGCCTCAGGTCATGCTTGTTATAACACACACCAAGTTTGGTGTCAATATGCCAAACTGTTACGGAGATATAGCCTCACATTGATTTTTGCTAGCTTTTCGTAGAATTCTTTCGCATGTTATTCGTGAACGGCTGGACGAATCGATTTGAATTCCATAACTTTTTGCCAGCGTGGTCTGAAGATGATCTGGATCAATTTTTGTGACAATCGGTGCAACGGCCTAGGACGAGTTCGAAAAAGTAGGTTTTACGAACAATTGAGAATAGCGAAAAAACTAAACCTTACGATTTTTGAATTTTGGTGTCCATTCGACGCGGCATAAGCCAAGGAATCAGAGGAAAAAAGAATTTTTGTTGTGTGGCTTACGGTTCAAACGTTATTAGCATAAATCTTTTGAAAGTGGTGGCGCTAGAGAGTTTGAGTTAGAGACTCCAAACTTGCTATGGTTAATGTTGGGACTGTCCTCTATCAGTGTGCAAAATTATACAACTTTCCCGCAAGCAGTTCTATGGGCTGCCATAGACTTGCGGCGGAAGAGGAAGAAGAATAATAACGCCAACGGATACAATAGGTGCCACCGCACCTTCGGTGCTTGGCCCTTAATAATAATAATAATAAGTACAGATTTTTGTAGTTTTTTCCTGTCAACAGATCAGTTTTAATAATTTCATTGTAATTTTCATATCTTTTTGTCTCTGATTACACATACTAAATCACAAAAAAAAACAAAAAAACTTTTTTCTAAACATTATCAGTAATTTCTGATGACACTGTTCGTAAAACAGCCTGCTCAGATTGAAGAGAACATCATTCATCCTGTTAGTGGAGTAGACAGAAGTTGATAGAGTTTCAAGGGGACCCCCAACAAGCTGTGAAAGTAAACTAGCCTAATTACATAACGTTTTATAACATAATTAATAATATCCAAAAATGCTAATTTTAGGTCATCAACAACACCATGAGTACACACTGAACAATATGCATGTCCCAGCCAGGTTCATCACTTGTTGGGGTCCCCTTGAAACATTTCCATTATGATCTGCACTGTTTGCAGCACATTTCTTTATTTGGTTGCATTGTGAGTACTTGTAGCACATGCTGTCAAAATGCTAAAGGTGTTTTTTAATTTGCTGGTATTTTATTTTTAATTTGCATGTGTTGCAGAGCATTGAGCTCTCTCAGCAACCATAAATATGAATTTGGCACAAAATAATGAGCTGGATGTATGTAGGAAGCATTTAGCATTTAAATCATTTTCCATCAATTACAGAGTTTTATTAGACAAGCATGATCTGAGTGCTTGAAACAGCTTAGTATTCACTTCATTTCTATCAGAGAAGGCTAGGCTCTTGGTTTCAGTTCAAAGGCTCTTATGGAATATAGACAGACTGAACTGACTGACACTGATGCATCAAAAATTGTATAATTGTCTGGCTTCAAATGTCACACCAGCAAAGTCAGTCGCAGATGTAGTTTTTTCTCCCTCAAGTGCTAAATGACCACTCGTCAAGATTGCTTCTCTGAAGTTTTGAGATTTTTTTTTTTTTTTTACAAATTCTGCTATTGGGAATGATTCAGCAACAGTCTTTGTGCATTGAGACAGAAAGAGAGTTTGAAGTTCTGTATCATCTCCAGGGCACACCTCAAAGCTATAGCTACTTTAGAAAGGCATCCGACAAAAAGAATTACATGGTTTTAGGTGCTTAGTATGCTTGCTCATTTGGATGTATAGTGCATTCAGCGATCTACAAAATCTCATCAAATGAAAGACGGCATCACTGTGTTGACTCCAATAATGAGATGACAAGTGGAGAAAATTAGACCACCAATCACAGAGCCCAAATTACAATTTACAAGATCCATTGATTAAATTGGGTGAAACCTCATTTGGAACATTTTCAAATTTCTATAATCAGAATAACAGATCTTTACATACTTAGGATGTTTTCAAACTGTAATATTTTCAATATTCAAAGTTTTAATTTCTCTGTTACCAAATAACAGATGTAACTCAATTAGAGCTCTATTTTTAGCCACAGCTAGTTCAAAACATAGATTAGTCTTTAAAAACTGTTAAAGTTTCATTTGTTTTGTAAGCTGTACACTTGAGTTTATAATATCTGTGCAACGCTTTCAATCTCTGCAGAATCTTTAAGAGTGAGAACAGAACATGGCCTTGCTGGTTTGAAATGCTGTGATGAATGACATTTGCACAAGCTTTTATCAGTTTTGTCATTTCAGCTCATGTGATTTCGCTCTCTTGGCACCTAAAAAATTAGGTGTCACTCACAGAAAGACACGTCACACGTGAAAAACGTATACACGTTACTTCTGTGAAAAACTTCTGTGAAAAACTCAATACAGTATGTGTATCTTAATACACAATATGCTACACTGATTTTGAGGAAAAAAAACTTCTATAGCTGATCTATAAACAACATCATTCAACTGACAAGATGTGTGATATGTACCACTTACAATAACAATGTAATTGTTTTAATCATAATCACTTCGCACAAAAAACAAAAACAAAAAAGCACCCTGATAGCGCACAGTTTCAACTTTACTTTAACTTATTACAAACTGGATATTATAAAAACCTTATTGAAATAAATGTCACTTGAGTTTATAAAACTGGAAGTTTATAATAAATGCACGTCAAAAAGCAGAGAATTTTAAACATATCTTAACTGATGCTGATATCTTGGAAAAAGAAGAAGGAGAAGAAGAAGAAGAAGAAGAAGAAGAGGAAGAACGTATCCAACACCTATCATCCGTTTAAAAAATAAATGGCCCCTTTGTAGTTCACCCAAAAATAAAAATTCTGTCACTAATTACTCACCCTCATGCCATCCCAAACCCATAAGACCTTCGTTCATCTTCGGAACACAAATTAAGGTATTTTTGATTAAATCAATTACTCAGTGTAACAATATACATTGTTAAGGACATCGTGAGGACATCTTTAAAACAGTCCATGTGACATCAGTGGTTCAACCGTAATTTTATTAAGCTACAGATGTTACTCATCCAGAGTAATACCACCGTTCCCGTGTGAACGTGTTGGAACTCATTCCCCCACATCTTGCACTCTGCCGATAGGCTTGATTGTGGCTGCAGTAGTGGATAAATTGGTTGCAGTTGGTCTATAATCTAAGATAAACTAATTATTCCTTATTATTGAATAAACGTTATATCACCATAAAATAAAGAAAAGGTGGTTTACTTTGTATTGGAGCATTAAAGTGAAAGCATATTCAGTGCGGAATCTGCAGATATGCTAATGTCAGTGTCACATTATTTGATATTTGTCACAAATACAAATGTTTGAAATTTACATTTAATTATTCCTACAATAAACATTACAATTTCGACATGTCACAGACGTACTTTGTTATCTGTCCTGAACTACAGAAGGCTACTCCTGCATAACATGCCCGAATTAAGAAATTGTTGAACATTTTTTAATTCATTTCTTGGTAACACTTTAGAATAGGGAACACTTATACACTATTAACTACGACTTTTGCTGCTTATTAATAGTTAGTAAGGTAGTTGTTAAGTTTAGGTATTGGGTAGGATTAGGGATGTAGAATAAGGTCATGCAGAATAAGGCATTAACGTGCTTATTTAGTACTAATAAATGGCTTATATTCTAGTAATATGCAAGCTAATAAGCAACTAGTTAAGAAACCGTAAAATAAAGTGTTACCAATTTCTTTAATTGTAATGAAAACGTGAGCACCTTGTATTATTTCGTTCCCATTATTAAACACGAAACGAATAAATAAAATCTTCCACGATTTAGCCAAAACAATGAAACTATAAATACTGGACAAATTAATAAAACGTCTTTAAGTTTAAACTCACAAGTTCTCTCATTATTAAACAAAGACATTATACAACGAAATAGTATTTTGTAATATAAAACTAATAAATGAGTACTTTCAGGTGAAAATATGGGCAATTCCAGCTTTAAGGATGTGACATTAACAGTCAAAACCTAAAATATAAATTCTCATAAAATGCATTCTTTTTATTTATTTATTTATTTTTTTTTTTTAGTTAACTATAGTCCTTCGCTTAAGCCACTATTCAGCTAATCGCACAATTATATTAAACCAACTAGCCTACTAATCCATAAGGAGCTTTAATATATTCCGCATTCAACAACACGCATAAAGTTGGCCACAAAGCACAAAAGTAGCCTATAATGTTAATGAATGTATAGAAAAAGGAGACATTTAAATGATTTATTAATATGTAAAGTAAAAATAACTATTCTAAGTTTTCTTGTCGGCTGTAAGATGAAATTCACAGTGCTGATTCATCTCCACAGTGGCCTGGACAAAATGCAACACTTATCCAGATTGAACAAAACTGAGAGGAAAAAATAATATGTGTGTGGCAGCAATGCGTCACTGTAAATAAATACTGTGCAACCTTTTAACTAGTAATGAAGGTAGGTTTTTTTTTTTCTATAAAACCTCTAGAATTTCTTTAAATCACGGACGTTATATTTTTCGCTGTTGTGAGCAGGGCTGTTTAGTTAAGTACACCGGAATATGTGTCATTAAAAAACATCATTTAATAAACTGACTTATTAAATTTAAGATTCAAACCTTTTTTCTGTGACAGTAATGTTGACAAAATAAATATGTACACCTCAAACAGTACTGGCTAATACTGTACAGTAAAAAGTTAACACACTTAGCGCTGCCGTCACTGTAGCATATATCCTTACACTTGAGCTAGACCTCTGCGTGGTAGGGTGATGCAGAAGAAACCTACCAGTGAGAAAAGATGTGAGGAAATGCCTCAGTTCACCGCATGTTATTTTGTGTGGAAACAGCTAATCATTTTGTTGACTGTCTACCCATCTTGAATATGTTTGCATTGTATATTTATTTAGTAAGCTACATTTAAAGTTAAATTATACTATCATTTTTTTTAATAAAATAAAATAAAAACAAATTAATTTAAAAATAAATAAAAATGTTTTTTAAGAGACAGTTTTAACAATTTTGCAACTTAAACTGTTTGGCATCATCCCTTTATTTATATGGAGACTTACCGGAGATTTCCTATAGCGAATCAGTTCCTAAACCAGGAAAATTAAAAGACCAATGATATTTTAGCTGAAACATAAAAAACATATTCTGTGGTAGACTTCTGTGGTAGACTTGGGTATGTGTGTATGTGGAGAGAGAAAGAGGGAGAAGTAGGGAAAATGTGATATTATTAATAACCAAGGACTAATATAAAAAATAACCATCATTTAGCTAATGACCCCTTACAACTTCTATTCAACTCCTAGCCAGATCCAGACGAAAAAGAATTTAAGCCAAACTAAACTTTCTGGGCTTGATGCTCATGGCACAAGCAAACAGCATCCAAGACAAAGCCAGAAATCCACTATTCAGGATTTTAAAATGTCTTTGTATGTGAAGTACTCACCCACTGCCAATAAGGGCTGGTAGTGGTTGATGTTCTTGGTGGTAAGCGGAGGGCACATCCGGAGGGAGAATGGGGGCAAGGGCAGGCCAGACAGCAGGCCTGTCAACAGGAACTTCAGATGTACTTCCGGTTGACCTGCCAGGGGTCGTGGGGAGTCCACTCCAGAAATCAGACTGTGACCTGCAACAGGGACAGATCACATCATTGATCTAACACCATACTAAATAAAACAAGAGAGCAACTCTTCAAGGCCTCGATCAGACAGAACACATTTTTCAGGTTTGAAAACGCGAGGCACACTGCACTGCTTTTTTTAGTTGACTTTTCTTTGAATTGGAAAAGAGCAGAACGCTGCATTTTTTATGTTGCTATGTCAGTCTAATCAAGGATTAGCTATTCGCTTGTCAAGTCTGACATCACACGTCACCACTTCCCTGTCCAAACGCTCTATCAGATGCCACGAGAAAACAACAAACTGTGCTAATATACACGCACAATGTGATATAAACACTACCCAAAAAATTATAATCCTTCACTTTAACTCCATACCGAAATCCCAGATAGCCAGAGAATGAAAATATACATATAAATAAATAAATGTAAAAATTATTTGTGGTTGGGACGCTATGAGCATGGAGACTGTAGGGTACATCATAGGTTTGAAAAGGTTTAGCTTCAATGTTTAACATGAATAAACCGTGCTCATAAATGGCTGTTGAGATAGTATTCTCAAGTGAAATAAGTTGAGGCTTGGACCTGGAAACAGCATTCGTTGGTGCATTGGTTGGATGCATTACGTCATCACTTAACAGGCGAATAGCATGAGCGCTCTAGATAGCTATTAGTTAAAATTAATTCGCATGAAAGCAGTTCAAGGACCACAAACTGTTGCTACTGCTGTTAACGTTTCTCCTCCATTGTCCTCATTGCAGTCTCCAGATGTGCAACTGTAAAGATCCTGAAAGACCAGGTGCTTTGCCTATTTGAAATGAAAGAATTTAATCTGCTATACATACATATTCACATAACCACCCAAACCATTTAATGAAGCTAAGCTGCATAATTTAGCAATCTTAATGGTATGGAGCACAATAGTTGGGTTCCAGAGATAAAAATTTAGCTGGTGGATTTGACAAACTTTGCAAGGTTTACACCATCATGTATTGATAAATGACTCCAAGAACCTCAAATATCCTTGCTTGTTTTTGCCAGAAATTCCTCAAGCACAACTACATAGTTTACACTTGTAACATCTAGTTAATTTTCTGTATCCACTGCCATTGACTTTTTGTTTGTATTTCCTTTCTTACTCGTGTTTGTATATTCATGTTCCTTTATTCCAGTGTCTAGTTTGCTTCTATGGTTTTGAATAGTTAATTGATAATTGATTGTGTTCACCTGTCTCTTCTTAATCTACATTATTAACCTGTATGTATGTATCGCCCTCTGTTTGCTAAATTGCACTTTTTCGATGGCTGGATTATTTCTTTATTTCTGTTAAGAATAAATTAGATCCGTCCTCCTTGTTTGCCTACCTGCCATGACAACATTGGTTTCAGAGTTATATCTATGAAATATAGAGTTCTTATTAGTGCTGGCCTGTACGAAGGGAAATTTTGAACAAGTCGACAATCATGAGTATTTTATTTTGTTTTGTTTTGAAGAATGGAATGCTATGGTAAAATGTAAACAAGCCTCCACTATAAATAAGCAATGAAAAGTAATGATATTGTAATTTATTTTAAGTAGCTTGTGAAACTATGCCTGACTTTGCAGCCATACAGTTGTGGTCATATGTTCACATACACCTTGCAGAATCTGAAAACTGTCAATAATTTTAGTCAAAATAGGAGGAATCACAAAATGCATGCTGTTTTTATTTAATGCTGCCCTGGATAAACTACTTCACATAACAGATGTTTACATATAGCGCACAAGAAAAAGTAATAACTGAACCGTAAAAATTACTTCATTCAAAATGTTTGGGTTTTTTTTATTATTTGTGTTTATTTTGTGCTCAGATGTGCTTGATTAATAATAGTGCATGTAGTTACCTGGATGGTCCACAATTGGACAGTGCTAATATGTATATAGTGCCTCAGTTGTCCTCAATGTGTAAAGGGGTGTGTAAGCTTATGACTACAACTGTTAATGGATTTTTGACAGTAACAAAAATAAACAAACAAAAAAGCATGATTTTTTTAGTGATTTTAAAGAAGCAGAAAAATAGCCTCAAATGACATTAAAACACTGACACAATTTAAGCTAAACTTGTAATGACCTGGCCAACTCAATTCGAACAGCTGAGTCCTTCTTCAAGAATCGGCTAAAAACACATCTCTTCCATCTTTATTTGACCCTCTAACTTTAGCACTCTCTATTCTAATTCTATTCTAATTCTATTTCTATTCTTCTTAGCCCACAGCTTATACAGATTTTTTTGTTTTGTTTTGTTTTGTTTTGTTTTAAAGAATTGGTCCTCATTCACTGCACTGCATTCTACTATTTTTGTGTTCCATAGAAAAAATAAAGTCATAGAGGTTTAAAACTCTTTTCTTTTAAACTCTGAAGGCCCAACAATAGTATTGACCATGGACAGAACACTAGAAAAAGCACTCTTTAAAGCTGTTTAATGCCTAGGATTGAAGACATAAGACAAGATAAACCATACCACAGACTATGAGTGTTATCTTGTCTTGCTTATAAAAGGAAAAATAAGATGTACAGATAAAAGCATCTTGCTGACAAAGACAGCCAGCAGAGTGTGGCTTCAGGTTCTTCCATCTGAAAATATCTCCTCAAGTCAAAGGCAGGGGAATGAAGCTTGAGACTCTTTAAATTTGGTATATCTAGATGCCAGAAGGAATGTGTGTGTATGTTTGTGGGAGGATGGCTATCTTACCTATCATTGTATTCAGAGAAAGATCTGGGATGCATTTCTGATTCTGATGTAAAGGTGTCCCACAGAAATTCACGGGAGAATACAAAGGAGGCAAGCCAGAACTGAGGGGAAAATAAGATGCACTGCAGGTAAATCTCATATACAAACGAACAAATACATACACGAAATTCATATTTTCATTGTGCTTTTAAAAACTGACTGCAAAAAATGTAACAGTGAATATACACTACCGTTCAAAAGTTTGGGGTCAGTACATTTATATTGTTTCTTTTTTTTTTTTTATTAAATTAATACTTTTATTCACCAAGGATGTATTAAGTTAATAATTAAAAGTTTATTAAAAGTTAATAATAAATAATTTACATTGTTATAAAATATTTATATTTTGAATAAACACTTTACTTTTTAAACTTGTTATTCATGAAAGAATCCTGAAAAAAAAAAAATCACAGGTTCCAAAAAATATTTGGCAGCACAACTGTTAATATTATCCAACATTGATCATTCTAATAATAAATCCGCATATTAGAATGATTTCTGAAGGATCATGTGACACTTAAGACTGGAGTAACAGCTGATAAAAATTCAGCTTTTCATCACAGGAATAAATTCTATTTTAAAGTATGTTAAAATAAAAAAACATTATTTTATATTGTAAAAACATTTTGCAATATTACTGTTTTTTTTTCTATATTTTTAATCAAATAAATGCAGCCTTGACAAGCATAAGAGACTTCTTTAAAGACTATTACAAGTCTTACTGACCCCAAACTTTTGAACGGTAGTGTATATTTTCAATAGCAGTTCTGAAAACATTGGTTGAGTTCGAAAGTAACATGCTGGATACATCCAATTAATTAAATTAGAATAAAAATATGTGAAGTGCTCTGATGCAAAACCCTCTAAAAGCCGCATCGGTCAAAAATGAGATAATGATACTGAGTGAATATTCTCAACACATAGTATACGTCCATCACATAACCTTACTTCAAACTCGCTAAATCCCAGCCTCAGACCAATCAGAAGTACCGGTACTTAGGTAGAAACTTATACATAGGAGCCTGATAAAAATGGCTGTTTTAAAGAAAATATAAATATAAATCAGTTCAACCAACAGGTTTTGTGATTATTTTTTTATTAACTGTCAACATGACACTAAAGTACCCATACTTTTCATATTCATATATTGATATGTTTAAAGAACTGTACCTCAGTATGGATGAAGATTTACTGGCATGAGCTTTGAGCTCCCACAGCATTACCCTCCCATCACTGACTACCAGGGCGGCACTGTTCTCGTTGACAGGACAGATCACCACTCGGTAGGGCCGCACTGTCTTAGTCACACGGATAGCATCGCACTGGGAGCGGAGATCGTATACCAACTCCTGGACATTCTGCTCTGGATCAGTCACTGGAACAACAGAGAATTGCAAAAATAAATTTAAACATTTTTCATCACAAGTCAAGTAAAAATAAGGGGAGAACTTATTCAGGGGCCGTTGCTGGCACAACATGAATCAGAGCTTAGTTGCATCAATATACAATTCAAGACGTGCAGTCACAGATGAAATATCTATAATTTATAAAATATTAAATTCAGAGGATTATTTTAAAAAGATCATTCCTGTCATCCTACCCCCAGATGGAGGGATAGGTGTAAAAGAACAAAATCTGTCTTGCCTGTTTCATTGGCAGAAGGTGTTGTGGAACGGCACACACGTAGTGTGATGCAACCGTTCTCATGGAGGCAGTAAAGAGCATCTCTCTGGGCACACGGAATCACCTACACATAAGACAGAAAGCATTAGTCTT
This sequence comes from Labeo catla, assembly GCA_012976165.1. NCBI lineage: Eukaryota > Metazoa > Chordata > Actinopteri > Cypriniformes > Cyprinidae > Labeo > Labeo catla. Next base: position 29,033 of record VONZ01000982.1, read on the forward strand.
CAATGTTTCATATAAATAATATAAATTCCTAAAATGTAATCCCGTGACATAAGGCACAAATATTATTTTTTGAAAAATAAAAGCTAAAGTACCAATTTGAAGGATTTGTTCTTAATATTTCAGAATGTATTTCAGTCAACGCTGATAGGCTTGTGGTCTATTATGAGAAAAACATATGATGGCCTATATATAGAGTGTTGCTTGAAAGTTTGTGAATTTTCTATATTTCTGCATAAATATAACCAAAAAGCAAGACGCAAGTCCTGAAAGTTAACAAAGAGAACCCAATCAAGCAAATGAGATGACAATATATACCATGTCATTTACATTTAGCAGACACTTTTATCCAAAGTGACTTCCAAAAGAGGACAATAGAAGCAATCAAAATCAACAAAAGAGTAAAAACATGTAAGTGCTTTTGTAAGTAACAAGTCTCAGTTAGCCTAACGCAGTACACGTAGCAAAGGTTTTTTCAATTACATAATAAAAAGAAAACAGAATCGAAAAACAAAAAAGCAAGCTAGTGTTAGAGGCCTTACAAAAAGAACAAAGAAGCTAGTGTTAATATTTTTTTTTTTTTTAAGAAAACAAGCAGTAAGTAAATGAATAGAGCATAAGTCTAAAAGGGCAAGTTTCCATTTTTTTTTTTAATAGAATTAGAATAGAGAGTGCTAGAGTTAGAGGGTCAAATAAAGATGGAAGAAATGTCTTTTTAGCCAATTCCTGAAGATGGCTAAGGACTCAGCTGTTCGGATTGAGTAGGTTAGGTAATTCCACCAGGAGGTTTCATTTAATGTGAAAGTCTGTAAAAGTGATTTCGTGCTTCTTTGAGATGGCACAATAATGCGCCGTTCACTTGCAGAACGCAAGCTTCTAGAGGGCACATAAGTCTGAAGTAATACATTTAGGTAAAGGGGCGCAGAGCCAGTGGTGGTTTTGTAGGCAAACATGAATGCCTTGAACTTTATGCGAGCAGCTATTTGTAGTCAGTGCAAATTGATGAAAAGAGGTGTTTTCATTTATTCATTCAGGAAAATTATCTAATATTACATATCTGTGAGTGGCAAAAGTAAGTAAATCTCTAAACAGTTTGGACTCCACAAATCCACAGTGAGACAGATTGTACAAATGGAGGAAATTCAAGGCCACTGTTACCTTCTCCAGGAGTGGTCCACCAACCAAGATCACTCCAGAAGCAAGACTTGTTGTAGTCTGTGAGGCTGCAAAGAACCCCAGGATAACTTCTAAGCAACTAAAGGCCTTTCTCACATTGACTAATGGTAAAGTTCATGAGTCCACCATCAGGAAAACACTGAACAACCATGGTGTGCATGGAGGAGTTGCAAGGAGAAAACCACTGCTCTCCAAAACTGCCCATCTGCAGTTTGATAAAAATAGCCTGGACAAACCAGAGGACTATTGGAGAAAGGTTTAATGGATGGATGAGACCAAAATAGAAATTTTGGGTTTAAATGCGAAATGTTATTTTTGGAAAATAAAAAGCACTGTATTCCAGCATAAGAACCTTATCATATCTGTTTGCTGCATCTGGGCCAGGGTGGCTTGCCATCTTTGATGGAACAATGGATTCTGAATTATACCAGTAAATTCTAAAGGAAAATGTCAGGACATCTGACCAAGAACTGAATCTCAAGAGAAAGTGGGTCATGCAGCCAGACAACAACCCAAGCACACAAATCTACAAAAGAACAGTGAAAGAAGAACAAACTTAATGTTTTAGAATGGCCAAGTCAAAGTCCAGACCTTAATTCAAATAAAATGTTGTGGAAGGACCTGAAGAAAGCTCAGAAAGAGGAAGAAAGAGGAAATCCACCAACATCACAGAGAGGAAGCAGTTTTATACTCAGGAATGGGTTAAAATTTCTACAAGCCGCTGTGCAGGATTTATCAACAGTTACGTTTAGCTGCAGTTATTGCGGGGGGGGGCGGTTGGGTAGGGGGCGGCGATATTTACAGAAAAATCATATATTGTGTTTGTCTACTTGCAGGATTTGTGTGGAAATATGATGATGTTTTGTGTTATATCTATATTTATATAAAAAAATAAATAAATAAAACACTGAAATATTTACATTGCATTATGTATTCATATATTGCATTCATATATTTCATGTATTCCAATACAACTTGTAGATTTTACCACACTTCGAGTGTGGCAGTCTGTGGCAAATTAACCAATCGATGGAGAAGGGTCTTGGTCAGAGTGGTGACCAAGAACCTGATGCTCACTCTTGTTGAGCTCCATGATCATATATTGAAATGGGAGAAACTTACAAAAGAACAAACATCACTGCAACTTGAGCTTATGGCAGAGTGGCACCACACTCAATCCCCTTCTCAGTAAAAACACATTAAAACCCATTTGAAATTTGCTGAAAATCACTTAAAGGAGTCCAAGACTGGGAAACAAGATCCACTGATCTGATGAGCCTCATTCAACATTCAAGCTTCCACGCTGGCGTATTTGATGCACACTTTCGTAACAAATCACTGGAAAGTCATTTATTTACTGTTTACTTTTATTTGCCATAAGACTATTTGAGACATTCTTGTAATAAAGTGTTGCTATCAGTTGTATCTTGGTTCCAATTTGACTGACACTGCAAACTTCATGCTTTCTAACCAAGTCTTTATATTTTCTTTTCTTTTTCTTGTCAATTATTTTGCTTATTTTACAAATTAGATACAAGAAGTTTACATCAGTAATTATGAGGAGCTATGAGGGGCCATACAAGCCATTGTTCATTCTGGTGCTCTCACACACTTACATTCTCCTTTCGCATACATATACTGTATTTCTACTCTCACACACATATATTATTTTTTATATTCATATATTTCTACTCTCACACACACGCATTCTTCTTTCACATAGATATTTTTCTCACCTCTCATACATTTACATTCTTCTTCCACATTCATATATTTCTACTTTCATTTACTTGGTACCTTCAGTTGGGAAGTGGCTATCCTGAACCCTAACCCCTAAATTTCAACTTTCACTATATTTGAAATAATATTTAAATAATTGTTGAATTTTATTCAATTTTGTTGTTTTTAAAAATATCTTTTTGATTCTGTAAAAAAGTGAAGTTCAAAAAAATATTTATTTTATATTTTATTGTAAATTATTAAACTTTATGTAAAAAAAAAAAAAAGAAAAAAGAAAACTCTGACGGATTTTAACTACACTCCTACACTTATAATTGGGTAATATTCACATCTCTCTCTCTTGCACGTAACTACATAGGACCCATCATTTTGCAGTAAATGTGTTCAAAAGTCAGAAAATCTGTGTGTAACTTTAAGGAATGTCACTACCAAACACCTTTTTTTTCTGCAATTAAGCACACTTTTTTGTGTTTTTCCATTTAGTTTATATACATGTACAACTCTTCAGAATTGTGCTAGGTAACCATGTGCTGATTAGCATCTTTGAGCTAGGGTTAAAAGTGTCTAAAATTGTCACTATCAAAACAGCAATGACCGAAACATTTAGTGAAGTTTCAGTAGTGACATCATTGTTTTTTGGGTAGTATTCCATAAAATTGTATGTGTGTAAAACTGCTCAGAACTGTGCTAACTAACTATGTGCTGATTAGCATCTTTGAGCTGGGTCCAAAAGTATCTAAAACTGTCACTACCATAACAGTCACGACCAAAACATGTGATAGTTGTTTCGGTAGTGACAAAAGGGAACACATAATCCTTTATTTGGGAGAAATATACAAAATTTTAGTACAGTTATGCAAATTTTTCGGATTTTAGTATGTTTTTGTAGTGTTTTAGTATGAGAGTTAAAATTCTGTAAATATGATGTGGTCGCTACCAAACGTTATTGTCACTACCAAAAAATGTGCAGTCACAACCGAAACATGTATATTGAATTATCAACTAAGATGTTAAGATAGTGTTTGGTTCAATGTATATTTAAAGTAATGAATTCTTATCTTTGAAATCAGTATGATCAAATTTTTGCCTTTTACAAAGAAAATTAGATTCAAAATACAAAAAAAATCTCTTCAATCACACTTGAAATATTGTTACAATTTTAATTGTTATTGATTTACCTCTAAAAACCTTTATTATTAAATTTGCAATATATATATATATATATATATCACAAGGTAGATGTAAGCAAAAGCTTAATAGATCAATATAACCCTTATTAAATGATATATTATGGTGTTTCACTGACAAATTTGAGGAGAGGACAAATGTTCCAAAACTTTCTGAAAATACAATATGATAATCAACAGCACAATTATTACAAATGTGTACCTTGGATATTATTCAGTTTGCATACATACAAAATTTGTGGGAAAATTTCCAAGTTTTTTTCCAAGTCATTTCCATGTTTTCAACTCTGACTTTGCACTAATTTTGTATACAGTGGTGGCCAAAATTATAACACTAGTATTTTCACCAGCTAAAAATGGTTTTAAGTCAGTTATTGCTATCTATTGCTGTGGTGTCAGTAGGAAGTATCAGTTTACATTTGCAAACATTCATTTTGTCATTAATTTTAATAATTCTAGAGAGATTTTTTGTTTGCACAACAGCCAGTTAACTAAATTAAAACAACACTTGGTGTTGTCACACTGTTGTGTATGGGGAACGACGAAGAGGAGCGAGGAGGTCCGATGCATAAAGTTTATTAATATAATCCACAGGGAAATGGGAACCAACAGGAAACAATAGGGAACCAGCGAACACGTAAAAAGACATTAAGAACCGACGATCTGAACAGGAACACAACCAAACTTATGTACATAGAAACAACCAATCAGGGGGAGACAGGTGAACAATGACACAGTGACGTGATAACAAGAAACGGAAACGGGAAGTCCAAATATGGGCATACACAAGGAAAACACACAAAATAGTTCACAGGGTCTGACAGGTGTGACCATCCTTTGTGTTTAAAACAAAGTGCCCTAGGTCCACTTGCAATTTTTTTCAGGTAGCTTTGCAGGTACAGTATCTCACAAAAGTGAGTACACCCCTCACATTTTAGCAATCACTTTAGTATATCTTCTCAAGGGATAATACTATATAAATGAAACTTGGATATATTTTAGAGTAGTCAATGTGCAGCTAGTATAGCACAGTATATTTACTGTCCCCTAAAAATAACTCGACATACAGCCATTATTGTCAAAACAGCTGGCAACAAAAGTAAGTACACCCTAAGTAATAACAGCACTATGTCATTTAAGCATGCAAAGCCACATGTCCTACTCATGTTCATGTTTTTGTCTGCCTGACAGGACCATACAAAGTTGTGTATCTTGTATTAGAGCAGTTAAAATTTGGTGCTTTGAGTACAATCCTCTCATACTGACCACTGGATGTTCAACAAGGAACATCATGGCAAAGAACTCTCTGAAAATCTGAGAATTAGAATTGTTGCTCTCCACAAAGATGGCCTAGGCTATAAAAGGTTCAGTAACAACCTGAAACTGAGTTACAGTACTGTGGCCAGGGTCATACAGAGGTTTTCCAAGATGGGTTCCATTTGGAATAGGCCTCGCAAGAGTCGATCAACGAAGTTGAGTGCTTGTTCTGTGCGTCAGGTGAAGAAGCTGGCTTCAAAAAAACAGATGCATGAGTGCTGCCAACATTGCTTTAGAGGTTTCAGAAGTAGAAGGTCATCTTGTCAGTGCTCAGACCATACGCTGCACACTGCAACAAGTTGGTTTGCATTGGCGTTTGCATCCGAGAAGGAAGCCTCTTCTGAAGCTGGCTTACAAGAAAGCCCGCAAACAGTTTGCTGAAGACAACCTGTTCAGAGCATGAATTGCTGAAACCATGTCCTATGTCTAGGAACCATGTCTGGTTGCTGGAAACATGTCCTGAGACCAAGATAAACTTGTTTGGACACAGTTTTGACAAGTTCACTTAGGGTGTACTCGCTTTTGTTGCCAGCTGTTTTGACATTAATGGCTGTGAGTTATTTTTAGGGGACAGTAAATGTACAGTGCTATACAAGCTGTACATTGACTACTCTAAAATATATCCAAGTTTCATTTCTATAGTATTGTCCCTTGTGACGATATACTAAAATGATTGCTGAAATGTGAGGGGTGTACTCACTTTTGTGAGATACTGTAGGTCTCTTGAATAGCAACCAAATTAAAACCATCTTTAGCTGGTGAAAATACTAGTGTTCTTATAATTTTGGCCACCACTGCACTTCCCACTCATATGCATGCATGTCTCTTTTTTTTTCTTTTGGTATCCAATACTATGGGGGTAGAATCATTGCAACTCCAAATAAACCAATTATGATCCACAATAAATGGATCATTTTTTTTATTAGTTTATCTTAGATTATAGACCAACTGCAACCAATTTATCTACTACCGCAGCCATTAATGTCGCAAAAATCACTAATGCAACGAAATTAATCTTTTATTTATTTCTTATCTTCACTGCGTTGTTTATAATGAGGGAATTCGAGAGCAGGCGTACTCATTAGCAGTTCTGGCCTTTTCAGTGCTGACTAATCTAAGCACCTCTGATTGGCCAATGCATTCCTAAGTTCAACAGAAACACGTTTAATTGGTTAAAAGGCTCAATGCTGCAAAAAACAGCATGTAAACTCAGTCTGATGCAGTGTGAGCAAATCTAAATTCTGCGAATTGACACTTTTCATTCATTTTCATCAGCCACAACATGGAAGCATATTCAGTGTGTAGCAATATTCAATTTGCAATACAATATGCAAAATGAAAATGTGATATATAAAATGGCAATATATTTCTGTATTTAAATTTACATTTTCCCATACATATGTTTGTTTGGTGCAAAATTAAATTTAATTATACAACTTACAGATTACTCACCTTCATTTTTGTACTCAAATACATAATGTTTTATTGGCATATGTACCCTTACTAAAATGAAGCATGGTTGCTGTAGTTGATGTTATAGTTTATGACTATACTGAACGCACTCATACAGAGAATGTGTGATCTCTGCAATACCCAGACATACAAAACAGACCCTCCCACCTCCCATGTCGGATAAGGCCTGTAACTCAAAGGCTGTTTAGCAAATTAGCCCCGTCCGAATAAGGTTTAGGGCAAAAATGTATGAATGTGTGCATTAAAATATGTGACCATGAGAACAAAGACGTATGTATGTAAAAGGAAAATATAAGTGTGTGAGCGCCTGAATGAATTACGGCTTGTACGGCTCTTCATATCTCTTTATAAGTAGTCCCATATTCATAATTGTGACCACAGTTTGTTTATGTACTTCTGCATTCTAGTGATGTTATTATTCTGTCTGTTATTATTTCTGGAAAGCACTCTCTGTCTTTTTAAAGAAATGCTGGGAATGAGGTTTTAGAAGCGAGCATTCTCTGTGTGCCTTTACACATTTCTGCTTGAACTGTGAAATTATGAGAATTTTTTCCCCCTCATGCACCATAAGCACTGAGCACTATATAAAAAATACATAGATATATCAAGGCAGTTTTCTAAAAAAGACTGTGGTTCTGAACTTTGGTTCAGGACAAGATATGCATTTATTTGTGTGTACTGTACCAAGAGCCCTGTCTCTGTTTGTTCGATATGGATGACATCTTCTAATACTTGTTCAGATGGCACAATGCAATAAAATAATCCCCCCCCAAAAACAAGAGAAAAAAAATGTAAAAACTGAAAAAGGCATCCTTTCTATAACAGGAATTCTGACTTTCACATTTCTTCCTCACACAAACCTGTATAAAGGGCACGCCAGAGCGCTCGATGGCAACCACTCCAACAGTCTGACTGAGCTCCAAGTCTAGGATGAGGATCTCTCTGGGGTACAACAGCAACATGTGATTCCTCTTCGATGGCAGATATGACAGCTGGAGACAGTCATTAAGAGTCACTGCTTCAGCCCTGCACACAAACATACACACATAGCCAGGTCACATTTAAAACGTCAATTTTTCCTGCCTGTTTCAATGTGTATCTATGGCCCAACCTGCTGTTATGTACATCTACAGCGGGTAAAATAAGTATTGAACATGTCACCATTTTTCCTCAGTAAATCTATTTCTAAAGGTGCTGTTGACCTAAAATGTCAATAACAACCCAATAAATCCATAAATACAAAGAAAAAAAAAAATAAGTTCAGAAATTAAGTTGTGTGTATAAAATGGAATGACAGAAATATATTTACAGGGAAAAATGGTGACATGTTCAGTAATTATTTTACCCGCTGTATAAATTACAAATCAGACAACTATGCACCTCTATCCAAAGGTTTTTAATGGCCACTCAAACTATCCTCCTTCTCTTGCATTAAGACAATGGAGACACATGTCCCTTACAGGCAGATTTGTATCATTTCCTGTTGATTGGAACTTCATAATTACTGACCTGATGGTGTAAATTATTATTTTTAGTGCTTTAGCTTTTTTCCTTACAACCACTTTCTATTTTGTTATACTCAACTATATTCTTTGGATTTACTTTTTGTGATGGATAATTAGGGAAATTTGGTCTTTGTGTTGCCTCATATTTATACACGTGAAACAGGAAGTCATGGGCAGACAATTTCATGTACACTCTCACACTTTACATTCATTATAATTATGAATGGGAATATATATTTTACTCATAATAATTTTTTAGGGGACCAAATGTGGCCAGAATGTATTAGAGAAATATGTTTATTTCATAACATGATTTCTGCTGCACTTTAATTTGTTTTACTTGTTGAAAGGTTAGATTTTTGTTTAATTAAAGATCATAAGGATAAACAGTACAGATTTATCTTCACAGCTTTCTTTGATGATATTTACCAAAGGTGCCAATAACTCTGACTATGACTGTACATTATTATATTTGATTATGAAGAATGCAATTATACACACACACACACAAAACTGATTAAATGTTTTCTTTTTATAACTCTCCAAAATATGCTATAAGAATAAAGATGCTGCAAATATAAAATCCTGCAAATATAGCCACTGCTGCCATCTGTCCCAATTAAACCCTTATCCTAAGACATTTTTAGATTATTATAGTGGAAAAAAATACAGTGAAAAAAACAAACAAACAAAAAAAACCATCACAAATACAATCACTAGTAATACAATTTCATTATCACTTTTGACCAATAGGTGGCAGTGTTATCAATGTTTTATGCTGTGGTCAGTGAGGTGACAACGACACAAGTTTGGCATCAAAGTACCAAAGTGTTGCAGAGTTGTAGCCTTAGAAGCAGCTTGTCATCATGCCAACAAATTCATCAATGTGTTACAGAACAGTTTGGTCTATTGAAAAGCTTTTGATAACTTTTTGGTCACACTGCAGATCTGCATGCCCAATTTGCATTTTTTTTTAACTATACCCGATTTTTTGACACGCTTACACCTTCTTTTAAAAGTGACCCGTATCCACATTGCACATCTACATTTACACTACACAGGCTTAACGTACACTATACGTGGCTTAATGTATTATATAGTGATACTGAAACTCTGCACACACTATTAATAAAGCATACTTTGTATAAAAAAGTAGGTGAATCCAGAATATGAACGCAAACGAGTTTAACATTGACAGAACTCACAGAAACAGTTTTAATGCGATAGGCTAGTTTCATCCTTACATCAAAATATGAGAGTGATTATATACACACATCTGCTGTACACATCCATGGGTACTAATGGTCTGGCCCTAGAACTTATACTAAGGTTTGTGTTCTAATATGCCCTCATTCATTTTTTTCCTCATTAAAACCAAATGTGCTCATCAGTGATTGTATATCATAAACAGGGACATGTTTGTGTGCTTTTTAGATCGCCTCTTATTTAACACTCAAAAAAAAAGACTACTCTGCTAGTCAACTAGAGATGTTTTATAAGTAATAGACATATCTGTACAGCGTCGATTTAACATCCAACTTGCATTAACAGGGGAATATCCGTTTTATCCACGTCCTTGTATCCAGTTAATATCAGATATATTTCCAATATGAGAATATCAGAATCCAAGTGCATTTTCCTGCATACATGTTTGTGACCCATATCCGATGTGTGCTACATGGGAGGGGAAAATAAAAAAAAAATAAATAAAAAAAAAAATGGGTCACTTGAAACATGCAGTGTAAATGTGCCCTTTGACGGCATGAGCTGCATGAGAGTTGAATTTGGTAAAAATCAGAACAATGGTCTAAGAGTTGTTAAAAAAAAAAAAAAAGTACATTTTTGAAGTAATTAAAAATTGTGGACTAAAGTATGTTATTTAAAGTTTCATTACACATTTTGAATACACTAAATACACTAAAGCATTTTGGAGATTCACATTCATTTTGGTGTGCTCTTCATCAAATTTGTTTGCGTGTATTTGAGAACAGTAAGGGTTTAACAAAAAGCTTCTGATAACTTTTTGCCAGCATGGTCTGAAGATGATCTGAGCCACTTTTTATGAAAATCAGACAAACCATCTTGGATGAGTTAAAAAAAAAAAAAAGTAGGTTTTTTAAATCATTTAATATAGTGAAAAATACTGACTGAATACTGAAAATTTTAATTTTGGTATGAATTCACATCAAGAAATCAGAGTCAAGGAATCAGGGGGAAAAAAACTGCTTTTAGACCTAACAGTTCAGAAGTTAACAAACATGTGCAACTCTGAGCTGTTGGGGTGGCGCTAGAGGGTTTCTAAACTTGCTATGGGTAATGTTAAGACTGGCATCTACAGTGCACAGGATAAATGAGTACACCCCCTCTGAATAAATGTAAAAAATGCAAAAATAATATAATTCACGGCAAAATTAAAGATGGCAAAATTAAAATGTATTAAACATACCTAATAAAAAACAACAAAATATATGCCAGTATTTTCTGTAAAACAAGTTAGCTAGTCAGTTTTGTTTAAATGAAGGATTGCAGAAATGAGTACACCCTAGATTTAATTTAGCAAATGTATAATATTCTAGTACTTAGTATGTCCTCCAGAACTTTAAGTATACTACTCTGACCCTTCTTGGCACTTAGAGTGTACAAGTTCATGACAAATTTTTAAATCAGTCCTCTTTTAACTCCTGGAAGGCGACCTCCTTAAATGCCCTGGTCTTTAATGGGGAGTTTTGCTCAGCTTGTCTCTACAGAATCCTCCACAGCCGCTCAAGAGTGTTAAGACTAAGTGAAACACATGTCCAGTAAAGGATTTTCACATTGGGAGAATAAATATTTTTCATTCTTATGCTGAAAAATGCCCATTAATGCAGGGAATGAGGGGAGGGTAGCATCTTCAGTCTCAGTTTTTTTGTATTACAACACACAGTGGTGTGTTGATTCATGACAGCATTGATAACACCTTTAGCACACATACATCCCTATATAAGAGCTTTACTTCTGCTGAATGTCACTGTGGGTACCAGACACTTCTCACTGTACTCCTCCTCTAAGCAACACCAGAACATTTTGGATGCTTTTGGATCCGAAATGTTTGACTCGGTCTCTTGAGACCAGAATATGGATTCCCAGAAGTCTATATTTTGTAAATATAGGCCTTGGAAGAGGTTAAATGAGTTTATTGTGCTTTGGCTACAGTAGGTCGAGACAAGGTAGAGACACAAAGCGGATTAACCAAGTTCTGAGCCTCTAGCCCAGAGAGGCAGAAGACACTTGCAACGACATTTGCAATGAGGTTAAGCTCCGTCGAGCAAACCTTCACTTCAGATACTCCTGCTTGCGTCTTCCAAGCTAAGGACCTTCAGCACCTACTCCAGGGCCACATCTGCGTGTTCCAGATTGTAGGACCCTCTGGTGCTCCAGGAGATCAGCATCCTACAGCACTTCATGTTAAAGGCTGTCAAAACCGATTTCCCACTGTACTGCTACCAGCGCAACCCGTGGAAGAAGTCGCCGCCACCAGACTGCTCACTTAACCACAGAGAACGTAAATATCACTTCCAAGCTTCTTCCACAGACCTTGACATTGTTGTATATAATAAGTATATGATTTTCTAATTTACATTAGATATGATATAGCTGATTGCAGTTGATAACAAATCTTACACGTATTTGTTCGATGCAAAATAAGGTTGTTCACCTTATTTGTTTCAGAGTAGCAACAATTTATCTTTCCAGATAACGTACAATAGCTCTAACATAGCAATACCTAACATAATCACTTGCATTTTATGCATCTTATGCACTTTATTCCTTTTTCATTCATGGAATTCATTTAGTAGTTGTTGATTACTCTTGTCTATCTTTTGACAATAAAATTTAATTTTATTACAACTTGTGTCTTCCTTGTGTTGATAATACAGTAAGATTTTTTGGTAACACTTTCTATGAAGCCGGTATTTATAATTCATTATAAGGGTATTCTTAAGGCATTATAATGAATGCATAATGCATTATAAAAAAAACCTTATAGTATGTTGTATCATCTCATGAGTATTCATAAGAACAGTTTTAATGTATTATAATTTTTACTTATTTGTGGTTATACCTTTTAAGACTATGATTACCTCCTCATAGTTGTAACGTATTATAAGTCTAATATCTTGCCATGTTACGCATGTAACTTTACTTAAAGCATACAAAGACCACTTATAAGTAATAATAATAATAATATTTCTCAAAGAGCCATAAGATCAGGTATCAGATCAGATGAATGTGTAATATGACAAATTTGTATTATCAGTTGTATTATCATAATTATTTTGATGTTACTGCATGTCAGCTAGCAGTTATTATTATTAGTAGTATGCTAAATATATGCTAACACTGTATTTTGATGGTTCCCCAAAATACAAACTGATTATAAGTAACTTTGCAAGTACGTGAACCTGCTACCTAGCCTAACCTTATCCTAAGTCTACTAATACACTAAGGCAGTGGTTCCCAACCATGTTCCTGGAGGCCCCAAAACACTGCACATTTTGCATCTCTCCTTTGTCTGACACACCCATTTCAGGTCTTGGAGTCTCTACTAATGAGCCGATTATCTGAATCAGGTGTGTTTGATTAAGAAGACATGGAAAACATGCAGTGTTGGGGGCCTCCAGAAACGTAGTTGGGAACCACTGCTCTAAGGAGTGTTAGTTGACATGTAGTTGGAAAATTGCTTATTGTCAATAGACTAGGGGGACCATCAAAATAAAACGTAATATAATGTAAAAAAATAAATGTAATATGATATAGTACATCATAAATTAAGTAGATTTTATATGCTGTCCATTGTGTGTTATAAATAATCATAATCTTTAAAGTTATAACCTCAAATACTCAAGTATTATAATGTATTATAATTGTTGTTATTGTTGTTATTATTATGAGATTATATAACATATTATAAGGTTTTTTATAATGCATTATGCATTCATTATAATGCCTTAGAAATACCATTATAATGTATTATAAATAGGGGCTTCATAGAAAGTGTTACTGAGTTTTTTTTTATTGACATGTGATACGAGAATCATAACCCTCATCTGTGATGTGAGTACCCATCACTACACTATTTCGCCTTCCTAGGTTGGCGAAAGCAAAATCCACTACAATCCAAAGATGTCTTGGCATTCGATAATCTACATAGAAATGAGAGCTTCTGTCTTTCTTCTGCACTACTACAACACTTGAAGCCAAAGGTGAGGTAGATAGACAGATATTCTTGACCATCAATTCCCTAATCTGATTATTAGTGAAGGTTTGTATGTCAATAGATACCTTTTATGCTATGATTCTGTGTTTGACTAGTGTGGACACAGTTGATCTGGTATCCTGACAAAGAAATTGATGTGTGACTGTCCTTGTGTGAGTAATGTATACTGGACATTCTGAAAGTCTATGAACATTCCTGACTTCATCAGAAAATCCAACCCTAGTATGACAGGTCTCACTAGGTCAGCATCATTTATGATGTATAGAAGTACTTCTACTGGAAAATCGTGCTCTTTGCTCAACAATGACAAAGTACTGCTGGTGGCTATTAGTGCTGTGATTTAATTATCATGTATGGTCAATGGTATGGTAAGATTTTTGAGGTCATGTATAGGTCTATGACACAGCAATCCACCATTCACTAGCAGTGTGTGCAAAAATTTGTAGAACCAAATATGGGAGTATATACCAGCACAATTTGTGCTTGTCAGACATATCCGAAAGTGAGTTTTGATTGAGTAATTTGTAGATCTGTGCTGGCTTGAGCTGCAAACTATTTTAGACAGTCCGATTTGGTGAACTGCTGGTTTCGTCTGGCCAGAGGAGAACGATGTTTTGGTTCCTTAGACACACTATTTTCTTGTTTGATACTGTAAAGCTGCTTTCACACAAACTGTTGTGTAAAAAGCACCATTTAAATAACAGTGACTTGACTGGTTCACCCAGGAACAAAAGTCACCTACAGGCTTAGATGGCTTGAGGGTAAGTAAATTTACAGCAAATTTTTATTTTTGGGTAAACCATCTCTTTAACATAACCTAATACTCTGAAAGAAATTTTAAATCATCACCATGGTACAAGGCAACAACCCAGTATTAGGTTTCAAGGTTATGCAAACCTTTGAACTAGTTCACCGTTAACATCTTGCATATTCTGCAAAGGAGTATGTAAATATGTTATCAGAAATGTATGTACAATGTATCACCAATTTTATGTACAAGAAAAGATCCCCTTGCCTCGTCCAAATGCCACCTTTTGCCCAGCCTAACATATGTGCAAAATTTCAAGAGTTTTACTCCTTCCAACTCCGCCCTCACTCACACCGTCATTGCCACAGTCCTCCGGCACATAGGGTCTACCTCAGCCATTCATCGCTCTCGTGTCTCCACCTCAATCTCTTGGATCCTTGGCGTCCCTTACTTCTCTCTACTCTAGTATTTATATGACGTGTTTATTGCCTTTGTGGTCAGTTCTTGTTATCACAGTAGCTGAGTTATGTTCGTTCTTCTTTTAATAGAGTTGATTTATCTTTTTTATCATCTTGTGTGCCTGCATACACCACACTTCACCTTCTTCCACCACCTTTTATTTGGGGCAAAAGTGAAACTCACTATTCATTTCATCTGCAGGACTAATAGTGAACTAATGAGCTCTGAAGGGGGCTTGCTTTTTATTTAGAGGACGGAAATCAATGCTGGGAATAAGCTAAATCAATCAGACTCCAGGAGGCAAAAGGAAGTGGGTTGTGGAAACCCTGCTGCTAATAAGAAAGTAGTGAACAGAGGAAGGCGCTCCACTAAGACCTTCTATCATTCACCAAGACAGTGAGAGACACAATCGATGGAAAATAAAACCACATAAAAACTCCCACTTACATCACAGGGCAAAACATTGCACAAATTGATGGAAGATCAAAAAAGACAAATCAGAGGAATCAAACAGACAAAAGCAGCTCAAGTGTCTGAATGTCAGAGAGAAAGACAGAAAGGCAGAAGGATAGGTAATAAATTCCTCTCTCTAGATGGCTATGACTTAACAATAAAATCAGCTGTTTAATATGAGCTTTTAATTATACATAAGGACGAACAGTTCTCAGCACTAATGGTCTACTTGCGCAACTACTTCCATATTCTATTTAATACGGCTCAGGCATTTCCGGTAACAGTGTCCAATGCACCTACATACAAACAGTTACACAGGAGAATGCAGATTATTACTACATTTTAATGCTGTCAGTTGATTAGAACAGTTAATCACATTCTGTGTTAAAATGAATTGTATTGAACCCTCCAAAATAAAAAATAAAAAATTCTAATAATAATAATAATAATAATAATAATATGTACATTCTGAATAATTATTAATTTTACAGCTAATCTGTAGCAGTCCAGTGTTCACCATCTTATTAAATTTTTTTTTTTCCACTTACAGATAATATTTTATACCTGTTGTGTTTCCAATTAAAAATGAATTTGACTGATAAACCGGATTTCCCTATGTGCTGCTGTACTCTTATTTTAGTCTTTTAAAGTCCACGTGAATCGGAAGTTGCTGCCGACTCTATTTCATTGTAGTGACGTATTTCATTATGAAACAAAAAGTTAAATAGAGGGAGGGGGTTTATTTTAGTGCTCCTCCCCTCTGTCTTTCACTCAAAGCAACCTAATGGTTGGAGGGGCGTGGATAAGGAAGTTTTTGCCAAGCCGTCAAACTGACATCAAAGAAGGAATGCCATTCCAGAGTGGAAAAAAATTTTCAGATTTTGATTAAAGATTACCAAGACAAAAAATATTTTTTCCATTGTATTATCTTGCACGGATTAACTGTTCACCTCAAGACTAGCAATGTGCAATAACTACATCAATAAAGTCAATTTTGCTGCACACGGTTGCAGTCTAGTAGTGCGTTCCAGGAGCGGTGTATCTGCAGCAGTGTACAGATCGTTTCAGCACGGAGTCTGTGCCGCACGCGCAGAATTAAAGTGACAGCGCATTGTTTGCGGTAAACATGCTGAAAAGGTATTTTCAATAACAATGTTTGGATCTGAAATCAAAATAATGGATAAATATGTTTGTGGAAATAGATTTGTGATGTGTGCAAGCTATTGTGCAATAAATGCACAATTCTAAAAATATATATATATATCTTCTATATATATTTTTTAAGTCTCCTCTCCGCCCCTCAAATTAAAAAAACTCCCCTCTCTCTCAAAACAAAACAAAACAAAAACAAAAACACCAGGCCCTGAATAAGTGTCTAAAAATCCTGATTGGAGTATCTCTATAAATAATTTTACATGATTAATAGGAGGATTTAAAAAGATCGGTATCGGTGATCGGATCGGCAGATACAGCTTCCTGTGATCGGCAATCGGTGATTGGCCTCAAAAATCCTGATCGGAGCACCTCTAATGTTGATCATGAAAATGATGCATTGGAATCAGCATTTATAGACATTCTGAAATCCACTGGGGTCAGACAACACGTGTCAGGACCTACTCACTTTTGAAAGCATACTCCAGATTTAATACTGTCACATGGATTTGGTGTTAATGGCATTGAAATTCTGCATCAAAGCGATGATATCTTGGATCATTATTTAGTCTTGTGTACACTCCTTATAGCTACAGACATGTGAAAAACATAGGACACCCTTTTGAATTCCATGATTTTCTGTATCAGGACATAATAAAAAATTATCTGGTCCTTGGCAGGTCTTAACATTTGGAAAATAAATCCTCAGATAAACATCATCACAACATATCACACAGTGCCATTATTTATTTAACAAAAATAAAGCCAAGATGGAAAAACCATGTGTGACAAAGTTAGGACACCCTATAATTAAACTGCCAATATCTTGAAGCATTCATTTTCTGTGTGACTTTACACAACGATTTTTCACATCGTTCTGGAGTAATTTGAACCACTCTTCTTTTCAACATTGCTCCAGTTTATTGAGGTTTGTGGGCATTTGCTTATGCACAGCTCTCACCACAGCTTTTGAGTCAGGATGAGCTCTGGACTTGGACTGGGCTGTTGCAACACCTTGATTCTTTTCTTTTCAGCCATTCTGTTGTAGATTTGCTGGTGTGCTTGGGATCATTGTCCTGTTGCATGACCCAATTTTGGCCCAACTTTAGATGTCGGACAGACACCCTCACATTTGACTCTAGAATACTTTGATATACAGAGGAGTTCATGACCAACTCAATGACTGTGAGGTGCCCAGGTCCTGTGGCTACAAAACCAGCCCAAAATTATCAGCCCTCCTTCAGCATGCTTGTCTTTTGGTATGAGGTGTTTGTGCTGATATGCTCTTAAGGTTTTCACCAAACTTGGCGCTGTGCATTATGGCCAAACATTCACTTTGTGATGGCGCTGTGCATTATGGCCAATCCACTATGGTCTAGTCCGTTCAAAGGACATTATTCTAGAAGACTTGTGTTTTGTTTAGATGCAACTTTGCAGACCTAAACTGTGCTGCAATGTTTTTTTTGTTTTTTTTTAGATAGAAGAGGCTTTCTTCTGCCAAGCCTTCCAAACATGCCATTTTTGTCCCATATTTTTCTAATGGTATTGTCATGAACTTTATTACTTTGTTAACCGAGGCCTGTAGATTCTGAGGTGTAGTTCTTGGGTTGTCTGCCATTTCTCTGAGCTTTACACGGTCTGATCTTGGGGTGAATTTTCTGGGACGTCCACTCCTGGAAGGAAAGGGGTCTGTTTTAAATGTCCTCCACTTGTGAATAAACCTCAGATTGTTTGGAAATGGCTGTATTACTCTTCTCAGATTGATGGCAGTAACAATTGCTTTTCTAAGATGATTGCTGATGTCTTACCTCCTTGGCACTGTGTTAACACACACCTGAAGGCTCCAGACCAGCAAACTGCCAAAGCTTATGCTTTTATATAGGCGCTCAGACTTGCTGATGATCAGTTAATCAAAGGTATTTGATTAGCAGTGCTTGACTGTTATTTACCCTCTTAATTCCAATGTTAACAGTAAGGGTGTTCTAACTTTGTCACACATGGCTTTTCCATTTTGGCTTTATTTTTGTTCAGTAAATAATGACGTGTTGTTGTTCATCTGAGGTTTTATTTTCGAAATTTTAAGACCAGCCAAGGACCAGTTTTTTTTAATGATGTCCTGATACGGAAAACCATGGAATTCAATAGGATGTCCTAACTTTTTCACATGACTGTAAAGCGGTAAATTCAACTCTTTGTTACACACATGGTAGAACCATCACTTCTATCACAAAAGACTGCTTTGTAAATAATCTTCCTGATTTATCTCAATTCCCCAGCATATCCAATAGCTCAGAACAACCTGATGACGTAACAGAAACTATGGACTCTCTCTTTTCTAGCACTTTAGATATGGTTGCTACTTTATGCTTAAGGAAGATTAAGGAAAACAGTCTGACATCTTGGTATAATGAGCACACTCACACCCTAAAGAGAGTAGCCCGGAAAATGGAGCGCAGCTGGAGGACATTTCATGTCGCATGGTGGAAAGTTCTTTTTTTTTTATAGAGAAGCCATAAAACCACTAGATCTGATTACTTTTCGTCTCTTTATAAGAAAACAAACACAACCCCAAGTATTTATTAAATTCAGTAGCTAAATTAACAAAAAAAATATAACATCAGCAAGTGCAGACATTTCCCAACAGAACAGTATTCATGAACTACTTTACTTCCAAGATTGATACGATTACAGATAAAATTGTAACCATGCAGCCGTCAGCCACAGTATCGCATCACTGCACTATAGATCCCCTGAGGAACAATTCTATTCATTTTCTTCTATAGGAAAGGAAGAATTGTATAAACTTGTTAAATCATCTAAACCAACAACATGTATGTTAGACCCTATTCCATCTAAGCTACTAAAAGAGGTGCTTCCAGATGTCATAGATCCTCTTCTGAATATTATTGATTCATCATCGTCATTAGGATATGTCCCAAAAACCTTCAAAAATGAAGATGCTGTCATCTGTCTGTCAATTCTGTCATAGTGTTTTATTTTCATACCATCATTTACTCACTCTTAGATTGTTTTAAACCTGAATGAGTTTCTTTTTTCTGTTAAACATTATCTATATGATCATTTCTATTATTAAATTCAGTGGGGACCAGCTACTGTTTGGTTACCCACAATCTTCAAAATATCTTATTTTTCATTTAGCACAAGAAAGAAATTAATGCAGGTTTGGGACAACATGTAAGTGAGTAAATAATGACAGAATTATAATTTTTGGGTGAACTATCCCTTTAACACTGATGTAAATGTATGTCGCATTGTACCGTATATTGAGATGGAGGTGCCAGAACTGCAGCTGATAGAACAGCGTGATACTGCAATACTTCAAAAGCAGATTGTGGAGAAATTTTTATTGTCTACGATCAAAAATTTTAGGTGGCTTCTTAACAGTTAACATTCACTGCAAACATCATAGCAGGTAATAACTACAGGTAATTGCTACAGTGTGAACACAAGACTAAGGAGTGTCATTCAAGATACTCCTCTCACACTTCAAAACTCAGCGTCCTTGAACACAGCACTTTCCGCTACTAAAGTGATAAACTGTTCACTTTCTGTACTACTAAAGTGGTAAACTGTTTATTTTTAAATAAAGGGAAAACAAAACAATGCCCCTCCCCCCTGGGGTATGCTAAACTTACGTGGGTTTCTCATTGGTGATGAGCACTTTGACCTTGTTGAGGGCTTTTTTGGCACCGGTGGGTTGAGCCGCAGCAGGTTTGCTATGGGCAGGGCTGGAATGAGGACTGGCAATATAAACCTTCTTACCTCCACTGCCCGGTGGTTTAGAGTGTGAGAAATCTGTGATAAACACTATACCCTCACTGGTCAGCACTATCACACAGAAAAGAATAAATAGCAAAAATTAGAGAAACAGTTTAGTAAATTGGTATTAACTTCATTGAACTATATTACACCATATATTATGCACCCCATAATAATGACTTTTATTAGTGATGCACAATGCCATTTTGTACTGAGCAAAGATACTGCAAGCAGTACATCAGCGATGCTGAAAGGTTCAGTACAGCACAGTTATACTAAGTGGAACATCATATAAAGTTAAAAAGTAGTTAATTGTTTTGTTAGATTTTTTTCATTCATTCATTACAAATGACATTACAAATTCATTTATTCAAATACAAATTGTACCAGCTTTGTGAATCAGTTTGAACAAATCAAAGAAAAAGACCAAATGCAAATGATTTGCTCGCAATTCAAATATCACTTTCAGCAACTGTATTTGTGCATCCCTATTATGAATATATGATTATGAGTATTATGAATATAATATGGCAGAATACACACATGCCAAATTGGAGGGCTCAAAGGGGTCAAAGGAGAAAGACAGGATGTTCTCAGCATAGCTCTTCTTCCACAGCTTGGTGCCAGTGTCTCCGTTCCACAGAACAATGTAGTTGGGAGGGTGGACGGCCAGAAGAAGATCACGAGATGCATCCTGAGCCCACAGCCAGTCCATATCTGATCAATATATATGAATGTTAATAATAATGAAAATGTTGTAATATTTTAATGGTTAAGTATTTAAACACTAAGGTAGTTTATGCTGTGCTGCCTTCAACATATTACTAATTTATATAATTGTATTAGAGTGATTTTTGATGAAATGCAGTGAATAATTATTGTATTACTGTAACATTAATTAATTAAAATCATCATGAAAAAGTGAATAATGGCTTTTAAAAGCATTATGGTAATGGGTATTTGGGCTGAATATGTGCTTAATTCTTAATTAATTAAAGTACATTTTCACAATGCAAAACATCTAAATGGTCTTAAAGCTGGCTTCATTTTCTTTATATAAAAATATTACACAAATTAAAACCATAATATATCCAAGCTCTGCAATATCAGCAATATGAAATGAGCAGGAGTGTGATATGCCTCTACATCAGCACGGCTGTGATTCGGTAAGCAAGAGGCCACAGACCAAGTGCCACAGATACTGTGCTGGTCTGTGTTGTTATCATTGCATGACTGCACTGCACAATTGAGAGTGTGATATATCAAAAGTACAAATATGTAAATAAAATAAGGAAAAAAGGATCTCTCGTGTGTGTAGCTACTTTCTACCCAAATTAATTCATAACTGCCATTGATAGTTAAATAGATGCATATATACTACATAATATTTGATTTTTACATTTATGTTAAAAGTCTATAAGTGAACATAATTTATATCTGTCTACAGAACCTATAGCTGAAGTGGTATGAAATTCACTCATTTTGACTGGTAGTCTAAATAAATATCAACTAATTAAAGAATATCACATATAATATGAATAACGTATAATAGTCCATATGTCATTTGCTTTTCCCCATTTCTCGGTTAACCAGCACAAGGTAAACACTTAGGGTTCTTACCCTGAATAGGTTTGGTGTGTTCCTGGATCTCACAATGTGCCATACCACTCACCACATCCCACACAATAATCTTCCCTGCTGCATCTGCAGACGCCAGGCGCAGAGAGTATGGTGAGCTGAGACTGTGGTGATAGTTTTCTCTGGACCATTTTACCTAATTAAGTAAAAATAGGACACAACAACAACAAAAGATTATTTCCATTTGTATTTTCTGATGCAGTTGATAAAGTCTTCTGAGTGGTTGTAAGTGTGCTGCTAAACGGTTGCCCTAGTCAAAAGAGTCCATATCTAAGACATCTATAAGTATGCATGGCCTCTTTTTGGTGTGAGTCTAAGGGATTTTTTTTTTAAGTCAACTGATGTGAATTTTCAATTATTATTTACAAAAGCAATCACACATCACTCCTTAAAAAGGCACATGATATGAAGTACAATTCATGTCAGTAGCATAAATGATGATGATGCTTTACTTGAATTATGGGAGTAACTTCCATTAAACTGTAAACAATCAGCATTGCTCTATTAACTCAATAAGCATTTACAATAACTGGGTACATCAGGGTCACATCCTAATCCTGTGCATTTCTGTCATTTCTGTTTAAATTAACTTCTAAATTATAAAACGTCTACTTGTTGTTGAATATATTCGTTTACACAGTGGCTGTCATAACTTGTTTCATAAGAGATTTATTTAAACTTACATTAAGACATAACTAACAGAGAAAATAAAATATAATGAGTAGGCTACAGTAGTCAACATTTCAAGTTAATCAAAGTTGTCCTAGGACACAAACAGGTATTGTTTTAGTTTTAGGACAACTCTGATGAAAGATTTTGATCCACTTCAAATGCTGACTACTGTATGTAGTCTAAGAATGTACTCACACTCAGTTGCGGAGAAAGAAAGGGGTTGGTGGGTGCACCTGAATAATTTGCATCATCCGGCTCATTAATAATAATTATAATAATAACAAAAGAAAGAAAGAAAGAAAGAAAGAAAGAAAAAGAAAAAACGATGGACTGGCCCAAAACGCATTCCACTGCAATCAGATGTCGCAAAACACTCCAGGAGGTGGTCTGCACACATTCCAGAAGCAACTGAACAAGTGTAAATGCACCTGATTGTTGAACAAGATATTAATTTTACTATATCACTACTGCAACATGCAACTCCATATATATGACTTGCCATGGATGAACGTCTCTACAGCAAGCAGGTGCGCAAACTGCTGAAAATGAAACTGAAAGTTTGGTGTAACATACAGCCAGGGGTTTAAAATACATTCACCTAAATTAAAAGTATTGAAAGTAAGTTCTCTCACCAGTGATGACGCTCACTCTCCCATATTAGCGCAGGAACTGAAGATCATGCTAATCTTCATTTTTAGTAAGGTAGTTGTTAAGTTCAGGTATTGGGTTAGATTAGGGATGTAGACTATGGTCATGCAAAATAGGTGCTTTATAAGTACTAATAAACAGCCAATATGTTAATAATAGGCATGCAACTAGTTAATAGCACATTGCATTTTACGTTTCACGCCAGAGCATGCTTTTATGCTGCCTTTAAGTGCTGAATTGAAATTATTGTAAATGCAAGTTTCCTAATCAAGTCGTAGGCAAAAGCATGTTGGAGGGGACGATTGCTGCCGTTACTGCTATTTGAAAAAAAGGATAAATAAATACTGTCCAGCATTAAGCAATTTTGACGTAACAGTCTCATGTGCCCACAGCACGCAGAGTAGTTTTGTTTTGTGTGAATGCATGGCAGAAAGCTGGGAGGTTTTAAGAGTGCTAATGGAATTATACAAATAATTATATAAATGAATGAATTATATGAATGTACCTCTGGTTGGTTCTGTCATCAGAAAAGATTTGATGGCATTCATGTTTTCATCTTTGCTCCATGTAATACCTAATAAAGCAGGGGTCACAAAACTTGATCCTGGAGGGCCAGTGTCCTGCTGAGTTTAACTCTAACTTACCTCAACACACCTGCCTGGAACTTTCAAGAATACCTAGTAAGCTTGATTAGCTGCTTTAGGTGTTTAATGAGAGTTGGAGCTAAACTCTGCAGGACACCAGCCCTCCAGGACCGAGTCTGGTGACACCTGCCTGCAATAAAGTAAAGTGTTCTTAATCGCAATGCTGCTTTGTCCATGGAGGTTACAGGAAACCGCTCTAATTCTGCTGTTCTATAAGTGCCACCCAGTGTCAGAGAGTGGACACACTCACACTTGAACTTAAAACAATCATTCATAAAGTTCGAAAAGGCTGAAGCAAATTACAAGAATGTTTACAGTAGGCTGTGATTACATTAATCTTACGTCATAAAAGCATAAGTGGTGCAAGTACACTGAACCACTTAAATTACCACTTGAACACGCACAAACACTCTTCTTCATGAGCACTTAAGCATGTGGTTAAAAACTAATCTAGAGCACCATCTGCTGTTAAATTTGAAGCTCAGAATCGATTCCAGAGAGAATCGTGATGCATTCGGGGGAAAAAAAAAAAAAAAAAATCGCAGTATCGACCCAAGAATCGAATTTTCGTTATACCCCTAGTGTTTATGCAAACACTGTTTGTTGATTTTAAATATAAAACTTGGTGAAATGATTTATGTCTCAGTACTTTTGAACATTTCCAGCACATTTTCACAATACCGTGATAATACTGATAACCGTGACAATTTTGGTCACTATAATTGTGCTAAGAAATTTCCATACTGTTTCATCTCTAGTGTGAACAACCATTTAAAACCCACCTTGACCACACTGGCTTTGTGTCTCTCCAGGACCTGAATGGTCTGAGCCGTTTTCGGATCAATGATTAGGATACTAGAGTGACAGCCTTGAGCGATCAGTCCCTGCCATCCCCTAAGCAGAGAGATAAAAAAAACAGATAACAAAAAAGGAAAACAGTATCAGTGAGAATCTAACAATGAATGAATGAAAGAAACTACAATATATAAATACATTTACAAAACAGTTTATATAATACAGGACTATAACGTATTTGTGATTTGTGATTTCTTTCGAAGCTTTCATTTGATGTAATTTTAGTAATAGCCTTTAGCTGTTAGCTTAGCTTGTATTTGATATGGTGTTGATTTCTTTCTAGTTTGATAAAACAACTTGTTTATAGGAATTAATATCTGTATTCATTGCTATTTTGGGTTATTTGATATTCTCATTTAAGGAAATTGATTACATCAATAATATTAGCATATAATGAAATTGTTGTTGTTACTACTATACTATTATATTCAATTACTATGGGATCTCCTTCAGTGCTTTCACAATTTTTCCTTTTTAAAATGATTTAGTTTCTGTATTATTCTGTATTATAAAATATAAATTATTGTTTTATTCAACAAAATAAGCAGCAAAAATAAACTTTGCTGAAGAGTTTTGTTTAGAGCTTTAGACATTAATTAAAAAAAAAAAAATAAATTATTTTAACTAAAGTACTGTGTGCCTTTTACCCCATGCTGGCGAGCCTTTAACCCTGTGTGTGGGATAAAAGCCCCCCCTTGCCACCTCATACATTTATGATTTTTAAACAAAATTAACAACTTGTATGATTTATGTTCACACAAAATCTGTTGCTCCATAAATTTTCAGTACAAACGTATATATTTCTCTGCAATCATACACTTTGGGAAAAGTAAAAATCACTTTTTTTCTTAGGGATTGCCTTTAGCCCCATTGTACTCAATAGATCTAAGAACAACAGACAATTATCTTTTCTTGTAAAAGATGACATAAAGATCGCGAATTCGAAAGAGAAAGTGTCGGAAGCCCAGCTTATAATATAGCAACTCCCATTCACACAATTCAATTCGCATATATTTCTGGAATATTCTGCAAAAATGTCCAGAGCTTCTCACTGTTATTGACATGAATTTTATTGCAATCTTAATATAATATTGTTTATCACGTAGCCCTGCTAAAAAGACCTAAAAAAATGCATAATTTTCTTTAAGCAAAATATCAGTAAAATTAAAATACATACCACACAGACTTGCCATGTTTAATAACATTCACCCATTTTAAGATTATTTTAAGAATTCATATACAACACACAGTTATGCTAAGAGGACAATTAAACTGTTTATCTATGCAAGACATTAACAGAAACATTACAAAAAAAATTGAATGAATCAACAATATTCAATGACATAGATTCCCCTATGTACACACAGCCCACAGAGAGGACATACATTAGGTTAATGGGTTAATATATATATATATATATATATATATATAAAATGGGTTATTGTACATATATTTACATTTAGACATTTAGCAGACGTTTTTATCCAAAGTAACTTACAAAAGAGGACAATGGAAGCAATCAAAATCAACAAAAGTCTCATTTAGCCTAATGCAGTACACTTAGCAAGTCTTTTTTTGTTTTGTTTTTTTGTAATTATATAATAAATAAAAAGAAAACAGATAGAATAGAAAGACAGAACAGACAGAAAAACTTGACCTCACTGGTTCTTACAAATCACACGCAAATTTGGGCTTATTCTTTTAAGCTTGCATACCGCCTCCTTATGCAACACATCAGCATGACAGTTGACGTAAAATAAGGATCAGGCTCAGGAAAGCCAATCCCGATCTGTTAAAAATAAAATGCTTGACAACAAGCTTTTCTAAAAAAAAAAAAAATAGTAGTAGTTGTTAAAGTAAATTGGCGGTTACAGTGCTTGCAAAAAAAAAATAAATAATAATAATAATAATAATAAAAATCCCAAGAAAACCAACTTTACTTTCTCCTGAAGATCCGTTATTTGCCTTATTTTTGCCGCATGCATCTTTGTGCTTGTGCTGACATGCTGATCGCACTAAAAGCACCTCTCTTCACATGATCAATGACTCCTCCTGCACTGTGCCACAGCACTGCAAAGCTCTCTCGTGCAAATGCAACCACGTCAAATTTTAACTCGCACATTCTAAAAAAAAAAAACTGTCACAATCTGGAGCCCTGACATACCTGTCTGAATGCCATAAATATTATTTTTCTAAACTTTGCGTGCCTGTAACTTTGAAACATATTTTATATATCCTTCTAGATTCTATTTCTTAATAAACTTTCCTCTTGAAATCTTAATTTTCATAGCACCATATACCTAGTTCATTTCCATAAAAATGGGGATTTCAAAGCAGCTCTGTGTCAAATAGTTGAATTTTACCCATTTTAGTGATCGAAAATGTGGTTCACGTTGAACAAAGCTGATACTGCACTTAAAGAAGGATGCCTGAAGAACAAATAATGTTTAAACTAGAAATGAATCTTGTATATTGAACTGCATAAAACGTAACTCTCAGAGTACCAAATATCCAGCTTGCTCTCGAAGGTGTATTTATAAGTTTAAATCTATATTCTGGCTCTATCAAGGTTTTTGTAACTACACGTTAGGGCTGGACAATATGACTAAAATTAAAATCTCGATGATTGAATGTTTTTTTAATAAATAAATACTTAAATAAGAATTTATTTATTTATTCATTTATTTTATTTTTTTGGCCTGATAGTTAAAGATGTGCATCTTACTCATGATCGCTGTTGATAATAATGGGTGGTCTTGATATGTTGTGATAACAGTACTTAATCTGAATATCAAAATTTGATAAGTAAAATGTAAATCATATGGCCGTAGTTACCACTCAAATGCTGGAAGGACTGAGAAAGTACATGGTAGGTGCCCGTACATAGTTTAGGGCTATTAAGATTGTTAATGTTTAATTTCTAATACAAACAGTAATTCAAACCAGGGGCCCGTTCTTCGTACGTCGCTTATTACATCCGAGATCAAATGACACATCCAAGGTGATATCATTGCGCTAATCATGACCTGGTTCTTCAAACGCACCTGTTGTTGATGATTAGTATGGCTGGATTGAGTTTTCTGTTGGTTTAAAAGGGGCTATGTATCGATACTCAAAATCATAATCAGCAATGCAGCGATTGGCTGGCAGCAAGACAGCAACATAATGACATCATATATAATTAAAAAAGACACCTGACGAACAAATTTCTGGACTTTTATAAGGAAACAGCAAAGCGAACAAAACTACATAAATGTTATAACAGATCAATGAAATCTGCACTGTTTTTTTTTTTTTAACATGATTCCCAATTATTTATATTCATGATTTGTAATATTTGTACAGGCTTTCCATGTTTTATTTGAATGTAATAATTAGCAATTCATTTAATTTTACCTTTGAAACAAATGTGTTACGTGACAGCATTAATTAAAGTTTCTTAAGGGTAACAATCTCACGTTATCTGCATCTCATGTGTGCCATAAATCCACTCCCATAACAGCTGTCATCACTCAAATTAATGCACTACTCTACATTAGCTGTATAGCATGTGTGTAAGATTCTAATAAATTTATCAAGTAATTATTTTATAACAAATAATATAATTAAATTATAACAAGTAATTATTTTATAACAAATTTGTTATTTTATAACAAATTTTCAAATTAATTTGTAAATAATTATTATTTTAAATTATTGCCCCTGAATCAGTAGTACTCTTGTAATAAAGTAGTAGTGGTTGGGACAGATTTTAAGTATCTATTCTGCTTAAAGAGTACTGTTCTGCCTCTTGTAATTATGATTGATTGTAATCAATCCACATAGGAACCACATAGCTATTTTTGTGTCTCTCCTCCAAAAGAAATACTTTTTTCTATTATTGTTTTGAAACAATATTATATAGGTGCAGGTCCACACATTACAGACTGCAAACCATGCAGGACAATGACGGAAAGCTCATTTACTGTTAGAACCTGTTAACACAGGTGTTCCACCCTGTTAGGCAAGTCATTTTAAATAATAACTTGACATCAACAATAAATATTTGGCATAATTTTGTCTTATTTTGTGAGATGAGGAGCATTAACAGAATATATATATATTTTTGAGCAAAATGTTTGTATTATTTACCATCATGTTGGCAAAAATGGGCTCAAAACAGTGCCTGTCCTCAATAATCAAGACATATTCTATTCATCAATAATTATTTTGTTACTGTTTCAAGAATAAAAAAAAAAATACTATTATAGCGTAAGTGACATATACTAACCAAGAAAAGCTCATTATTGTTTAACATTTACATTGTTAATAACTTTTGTGATAACTATGTATACGTCACTAACAGGGTGGAATACTTTCACAGCCAGTGTCTGAACAATCTACCCATAATTATTATTTTTTAAGTCCCTGAGCTTGGCCAATATGTAATACTTATTTTTAAACATGTCACTATTTTAGTAGAATGCTAAAACATCAAAAACATGGAACTTTTCCTCTAAAAATTATGAAATGTTACCGGATACCAGGAGGAATGATCCAACTTATTAGAGGAGCATTCCTGTTGCAGTAACCTCAAGCAGAATGCGTTATTCAAGAAAACACTGGTGACATGCACAACTCATTAAACTACACAACTCACTGTTTTTAAGGACCACAGTGCAGCCCTCAAAAAACGAATAGTAATTTTAAATCTTTAAATCTGTATCCCATCTGCATCATTCAAATATTTTCAGGCTACACTGAAGCACGGCAAACACTGTAACAATATTCTATTTCATACCAAGCACATATCACCAACTTTACATCTTTTTCTAAGTAGCATAATAGCTAATAATAGTTATTAATGTAAAGCAACCGACCAATTATCTCTATCTATCTATCTATCTCTATCTATCTATACACACACACGCATACATACATGTATTCATAATTTTTTAAGCAAGAATATTTTAATGGTAACCAGACACGAGTGTTGTCATACAATGCGCGTAATATTGCACTGTTTAAACGACAATTTTTATTATTGCCATTGGCTTATGATGAATGTGATACACTGAATACTCAATATATAATGACAATAATTGATTGATTAATGTCGATTTCTTTAGTTGATAATGAAAATTTAACGCAAGCAAGGCGTTGTTCCAAAATGCAAACTCTGTGGATTAACGTTAGATCTTTATTATATGTGATGACAGTCCATTTTGTCTGCAGAAGCTAAAGCTACTCACCAGTCCACTGCCGTCTTGTTCTGTAAATTAAGGGTTCCAGTCAATGTTCGTGCAGCCAGTTTAATATTGACAGTGTATGGGATCATGGTTGAAGCCATATGTCAAAACTACATGAAAAAGTGTAACGTTTTGGTTCGTTAAATGTAATGAATTGCCGAGCTGTGTTATTAGGAAGTGTTTGCGGTGCGTTTCATTATTGTTCCGTCCAGAAAATTTTCCGTCAAATCTATAGTACCCACCGGGTTACACTTCTACAGTGCAGTAATTGTCATGTACCCCATCGTAAATGTGTCTCTTGAATAAAAAATAAAATTATTATTTTTATAGATGGAAAACGTTTATTTTATCACACTTTAAAATGTTTGCAATTTTGTAGCAAAGTCGTTTCATTATCCTAATCGTCTTACTTTCTTCAGTTGTTCACTTTGGTTATTGCCTTGTTTAGCTGCTTAGCTGCTGAATTAAGTTATTAATGCTACACAAAATGACAAGCAATTAAAGGGTAGCAAGGGGTTATATAAATCCAGAGATACCAAGTTATGACATTTTTGCCCATTAAAGAAGTTGTAACTAATATAACTTAAATTCCTGAGCTTGATTTGAGTACTACGTGTCTAAATGTCTATTATTTTACTTATAATGAGCCCACGTTTTAAAGAAATGATACAATATAATCTGTATTGATGTACATTCTGAGTGAAACTTTCTCAAACATCAAGTGCTGGGGGGCGGGGGTC
Source organism: Labeo catla (assembly GCA_012976165.1). Lineage (NCBI taxonomy): Eukaryota > Metazoa > Chordata > Actinopteri > Cypriniformes > Cyprinidae > Labeo > Labeo catla. The sequence goes on from VONZ01000982.1 coordinate 59,702, forward strand.
CGAGCGTGTGTGAGCGTATTCAAAGTCCCTGGCGTATTGTTGAAAATATACGGTAAAGCCAGCCGCATTAAATTGCTTTTTGGCATGCGCATCTAAGCATGCACTTACAGTATGGGTGCTGGGAGCGGTCAAAATGGATGTTAAAACGCATTCATAAGGTCGTTTTCTTTTTTTTGTTTTCAATGGATTGCTGTTCACAGTCATATATATATAGTATATACATTTTTATAGTGATAGTCAGGGTCACTATGAACACATCAGTTTTCAAAAGAATGAGTAAACCTTTGGAAAGATTTCTGAGTGTTTGAAAATGGGATTTTGACTTTACTATTTTTAGTAAAAAGGGTCACTTGAACAGGAGTCAGTTGAAAGATTGGGCAAACCTATATGGGACATGTTTAGTGAAAGTGCAAGAACAGACTTTGATGTTTGGGGTAATTCTGCCTTATCTCCAAAACAGTAAAATTACTTGAAAATTATTACAGTATTAATGAGGGTCACTCTGAACAGGAATCAATTAACAGAATTAGCTAAGGAAACCTATGAGTGTTTGAATCCACCACTTTCCTGAGTAACCAGTGAACAGTGCCATGAAGGATAACTTCCGATAGTATGCTGTACAGGTCTGTAAAAAAGAATGTTTATACTCAGGTGGCCAAAATATCCGCCCAATAGAGAAAAGTTTTGTTCAGCAAGAGAAAAAAAAGGGAATACTGCATGTGACCAAAACTCACAATGTTGTGCCCATGTGTGCGAACCGCTACATATATGCCCTTACCAAAAAGTAGTATACTTCAAGTTTATTTTAAGTATACTTAAGTAAAGTTCAAGTGTATTTTTAAGCATACTTTATGTAGTAAGTATACAATTATTAGTGTACTAGAAGTATACTCAAGTGTACTATTTCAGTACTCCTTGGGACTAAATTGGCTAGAAAATTTCTAGTATATAAAAGTATACATTTAAGTATAGTTTAAGTATAACGGTAGTAAACTTTGAGTACACAACAAGTTTACAAGCTTGTACTGCAACTACACTAAAAGTAAACTTATAGGTATACTGATAGTTTACTAATTAAATGCTTGTAGTAGCATTTTTAGCACACTTTGAAGTATAGTCTCAGTAAACTACTCGTTTAGTAGTTTTATACTGCAAGTATACTCGTAAGTTTTCTTTAAGTGAACTTTACATCATACTTCAAGTATACTACTATGTCCCTATTTAGGTATTGATTTGTGTATGTTTTGTTACATGAACATCTGAACATACAGAACATCAAAAGAAAGAACGGAGTATCTGCTTGTAAACAAAAACATTTTATTCTAGCTTCATGCATTCTTTTTTTATAAACACTTGAATGTGGTAAGTTTCATAAATAAAAGCAAAGAAATAAACAACATTTTGAACAAAAAAGTCTATGAATTGGATTCAGAATGATAATCAAAGCGTAGATGGAGTTGATCAACACCCCAAAGCTTCAGTTATTATTACCTCTTTATTGGTCAACATTTTATTCCATAATGTTACAGTTTTGATGCTGTTTTATGTCTGATGATTGTGTTAGATTACATGTGGAAGCATGTTGTTTAGGTTTCTTCTTCACTGGTGTTTTTTTGGAAATTCTGTACAGAAGATCTGTAATAGCGCCCCTATTGTAGAACAATGAAAATACTGATTTCTAGGAGCACAAGTATATCTCAAGTATATTTAGACTTTTTCCTAAGTATAAGTCAAGTATACTGAAAAGTACATGAAGCCCATTTCTGAGAAGTATATAAAAAGTAGACTAAAAGAATACTTTCCTTTAACCTCGGGTAAAGGAACGTTTGCGCACTTGTAATTTAGAAGCGGGTTACCTTCCCCTTTTTACCTAGGGTTACGAAAGCCTGCTCTGGAAAATGTGTCAATTGGAGTGATTTTATTGGATTTATTATATATCAAAACACTTGCATTAAATAAGCACAAATTACTTAAACCTTTATATGCTACATAAATATCTTCTTTTTTTGGATAGACATAAGTTTCTCATGAGAAAAATAGATCCATGTGTATTTTGATCAGTATTTGTGAAGTTTAGCAACAAACAAACAAATAAATAAATATACTTAAGTCTTCCTAAGTGACACAATTACTTTGTACAATAAACAGATCAGAATATAAGCCTTTTTTCACACATAAAAACACTGATAAAGACACACATTCAAAGACCACATCATAGTGACACAAACCTCACATGTAAACTAACACCAAATCTCACTGATTCTCGTTTGTCATTATTATGTTCAAGGTTCATGTCACCATATTGTAGTCTTTGTATGAGTCCTTAAGATCTTTCCCTTTATTATTCCTTCAGTGCTAAAAACCCTTTATTATATTACTTAATTATATATTGCATTATTTAATGCATTAATGATCTGTTTTTAAGCAGCAGCAAATGAGAAACTCACGCATGCAGACTTTACAGACTTGGGACTAACTACGTACATGCATTGACTTTTATTCATGCGTTGACTTCTTGCATTACTAAAATTGCAGAACACACACATGCATGCACACACACACACACACACACACACACACATTTCCTGCTCTATATGGCTGCCTACATCCATTCTACACTTCTATATATTCTACACATCCTGGCACCTTTCCAGCTGCAGCCTCACGATAAAGTGAGACATTTCTGTGCAGTCCCTTTTGTAAAGCTGGAATTATGTAGGTATGGAAAGTCATTCAACGTATAAGTTGTATAGTAATAGGATTGGCTCTGGACTAAAGAGATTACTCCGGCACCTCAACACAGCACAAACTCTGCAGAGATGCTGGATGGTAACTTGGCAAAGGGTTGTTTTGTTGGCTTCCATTTGACTTTAAGCATCACAGAAAGTTGAGCAGACTTGCAGTTGCTCAGGCAAAGTTAAGCTAAACGATTTAGAATAGTGATTAGGCACACTGGCACATCACTGTCAAACTGTGCACTGCCTTTTTCTCTGCTGCATTTGTCTCTATTTCTTTGTAATGGGAAATAAACACCCCTCTTAGCATTCTATAGAACATCATCTGTTACACCATACTTAATGTGACACTGGCTGACAATGAATTTTGTCCAGAAACGCTAACAGTGAATATGTAGAATTTGAAATCTCATTCTGTTACATTGTACCATATTTCCCAGGCATTTTAAACAAGAAAAGGAGATGCATTAAAAAGGCATTAATTCCAAACCATTTGTAAATTGCCAATATGAGTCACCTGTGTTTCAAAACATCATCAAAACAGACATCATCTGAGATATACCACTAATGTATCTCAGACAACAGCAGGGTCTGTTATTTTACTTTAAAACTGATAATCCTAATTTAAAGTGATTAAATAGCTTACAACTTTTCACATTTTTCACAACTTTACACACATACACACACACAAATGTGCTTTTCACTGCGCCCAAAGTGTATGATTGCAGAAAATTATATATGTTTGTATTGAACATTTATGGAGAAACAAATTGTGTGTGAAAATAAATCATACAAGTGGTTTATTTTGTTAAAAAATCTTATAAATGTATAAGGTGGCAAGGGGAGCCTCTTACCCCACACACACGGTAAAAGGCTTACCAGCATGGGGTAAAAGGCACGCAGTATTGATACAAATACTCTAGCTAAAATAATGTTTCTTTGTTTTTTTTAAATGATGTCTAAGTTCATACTTGTTCAAAACAATCACTTTGGCATATTAATATGTAAATATAAAACATATATTTTAAAATACAGAAACAAAATCATTTTAAAATGTAAAGATTCTGAAAGCATTGAAGGAGATCCCATGATATTTAAATATATATTTACAGTAGTAACAACAAATTATATTTTATTATATGATATGATGAATGGCATGTTTTTAAATATGATAGTTTCATTCTAAACATGGTGATTATCTCTAAGATGGACACCCAACATAATATATGGTATTTACCATCTATTCATTATCATGTTAATTATTGTGCCTTTTAGCCCCAACAGCAAGGGTGCTTTTTTTTTTTTACCCCAAATACCATACTTTTATTAACATTGTTTTGTTACTGAAAAATTATTGCTTTAATTATCTTAAATGTATGGGAGCCGCAGACGTTGCGTGGACTATAGGAAATTAAATGCTAAGACCAGATGTGACACTTTCGCCTTACCACTTACCACCTCTCACTATGTCCATAGATAATAGCCTAGATGCATGGGGGGGGGGGATTTTTCGGCAATAGACCTTGCAGGTGGGTATCATCAAGTTTCCTTACTTGAGAAAGACCGTCACAATACTGCATTTATCACCCCGTTCAGGCTATATGAATATCAATGTATGCCCTTCGGGCTTTGCAACGTGCCAGCAACATTCCAGTGCCTTATGCAGTCTATTATGAGTCACCTGGTGTTTCACATTGTCCTTGTTTACATACATGATTTGTTAGTGTACTCGGCTACCTTCTCGGATCATCTGGTGAAATTGGAAACAATGTTCAAAAGGCTGAGGTACACTGGGCTGAAATCAAGATGGAGAAATGTAATTTCCTGCAGTCAGAGGTCTTCTTGGACTTCAAGTCTCAGCTCAGGGAGTAATCACGGACCCTGACAAAGTAAGTGCGGTTAAGCAGTGGCCAATACCTAGCATCTTAAAGGAGCTCAGGTCATTCCTGGGTTTCTGCAGTTATTATCAAAGGTTTGTTGATGGTTTCTCTCAAATTGCTGGTCCGCTGCATGAAGTAGTTAAGTGTCCAAGGAAATGGTTCTATCAGAGTAGAACAGCTGTTTAAGCACTCTTGGTCTCCTTTTTGTCAGTCTGCCTTTGAGCAACTTAAAGAATTTATAGTAGTAAAATAGCTTTTGACCATGAAGTGGGCGGTGACCGAAAAATTTCAGAGTTATTTGTTGGGGTCAAAGTTCACCATCACCACTGACAAATACCCCCCTCTGCCACCTCACAACCGCCAAGTTAAGCAAAGATGGGCAGCTGAGCTTGCTGTTTTGTTTAAGAAGTTCTGGAGCAGGAAGAAAAAGCCGACTCACCAAGAGAGGATACAGTTGTCCAAGCCAGAGGATAGAGTTGTCCAAGCCTCTCCCTATTGACAGCGGAAGAAAACAGTGGAAGAACATCAGAGAGAAAGATGGACTCTTGTAATGTGTAGCTGAAGATGTTCACACTAGAGAGTGCCATCAGATGCTGTTACCTGCATGCCTGACTGAGCAGGTTCTGAAAAGTGTACATGATCAACTAGGGCACCAGGGCATATAACAAACTCTTAGCTTGTTAAGACAGAGGTGTTTCTGAGGGGGTATGTATAAGGATGCTGAAAACTGGGTGAAAATTTGTCAGAGGTGTGTGTTGGTGAAGGTGCCCTAGCCGAAGATCCAAGCGCCGTGGACACCATTCTTAGCTTCACAACCACTGGAAGTTATTGCAGTGGATTTTACTACCCTAGAACCAGCAGGGAGTAATATACAGAGGCGATTGTTTTGTGATTTGCAACAATTGATGAGGATTGATTGCGAGCTCACGTGGAGAGTTTTGTGTGTTGATGAATCATAGAGCGTAAGTGTTGTATTTGCTTATTTCATAATATAATATGTTATGAAAATTATATTGTGTATACAGTGGCAAAACCATTTGCTGTGTAATAGTTCAGTAATGCCTTTCTCATTGATTATTAGAGGGGAGATATAGCACTGAGTAGGCCCTCTGTGAGATCCAGATTGTATTCATTAATCCAGGCTGAATGATTTTTGTTTTAAAGTGTGAATGTATATTTTGGACAGTTTATGCAAGCATTTTGAAACATGTAATTTGGGTTTGTGTTAAATCACTTGTTTTCCAAATTCAATATTAATCTGTGGTAAAGCTAATACTGTGCTACTGTGTGTAATTCAGTGATAATTCGAACAATGCATGTGGCCTTATGTGTGCATCTGTATATGTTTTATTTTCAGGGGGTGTAAAGGCCACTACGTTTGTCTATTTCCCTTTTTGTTGTCTTCAAATGCCACACTGATTGTTTAATTTCTTGTTTTGTACTTTTATACTTGAAAGGGAGAAAATCAATTCTCATTTTATTTTTGTTTCTGAATATTTTTCTTTTGTAACATAACAACCCCCCAAAAAGCCAAAACTACTTTTAATGCTGTGTCCCATTGGTCACAGACCCCAAGCTGAAGTGTTTGACTGTGTTTGGCCCTTTATTGTGCAGTAGGCCGTTGGCTAGCAACATAAACAAAACAAAAAATCAGTAAGAAATATATATATATATATATATGTATATATACATATATATATATATATATATATATAGTAATTGCAAAGTGCTTCCCAGAGATAAACATCATCACATATACAATACCAGCTGGCAAAAATAGGAAAACAGAGTGTATACAATGGTAGTTGCACTTCCAATCCCTGGTGAAAAAAACAGCATATGCTGGTAGGTATGTTTTGATGCTGGAATTCTGGTTAGGTAGATTTTGATGCTGGTTTAAGTTGGTCCTTTGCTGGTTTTTGCTGGTCATGTTGCTGGTCAAGGACCAGCATGAACCAGCAAAGGACCAGCATAAACCAGCTAAGGACCAGCATAAACCAGCAAAGGACCAGTTTAAACCAGCATCAAAACCTACCTAACCAGCATTCCAGCATCAAAACACACCTACCAGCATATGCTGTTTTTTTCACCAGGGATGGCAGATTCACTATTTACATGGTGGAATTTGCAAGAGCAAAGAATGAATGCTTCTCCAGAGAGGACATGGATTTAAACTTTAACCTTGTGCACGATCAGACCGTCTATGTGACAAGCTGGATTCCATTCCATTCCATTCCATTCCAAGTCATTACTGCAAATAGGTCATTCTGATACATGCAATGACTATCCAAAATGATATGTAGGTATTTTTATCTTTATGTACACAATAATAATCTTTTCATTCAGTCATATAATGGCAGTCAATGGCTCCCAAATCTTTGAGAGTAAAAAAAACATACACGAACAAAACCGAATTAAACCCTGCGACTCATGACGATACACTGATGTCCTAAGACATGAAACGATCGGTTTGTGTGAGAAACTGAACAGTATTTATATAATTTTTTACCTCTGATTCACCGCTATGTCCTACTGTCCTGAGCGCATGCACAGCATCTGGTGCGTGACGTGGTGCTCTGGCGTAGTATATGCATGGCTGGAAGCGATCTGCGCTTATAGATGCTCTCCACTTCTGTTGGCATCTCATAACACTTACTACAAGAACACCATAACTTTTGAAGAGATCTCTGTCTCCCAGCTTGAAGACTTGCTGCTGCTGCGGCTGCTTCCTCCATCTCTCTGACTTCTTGCTTTGAGTATTCTGGTTCAAATAAATATGGTTGGGCAAAAAAAAAATCATGTTTTCTGATGATATATAAAAATCGTCTTCCATTGCGATGACCTGTGCTTCTAAATATCTTTAGATCTTCATTGTGCCAGTGAACATGTTGCAATCTATGTGCACTGTGTAAACAATTAGTGACGTATAGGCGCAGATCGCTTCTGGCGCTTGCGTATATCACGCCAGAGCGTGTACACGTCACGCGCCAGATGCTGTGAATGCGCTCAGGACAGTAGGACATAGCGGTGAATCAGAGGTAAAAAATGATATAAATACTGTTCAGTTTCTCTCACAAACCGATTGCTTCGTGTCTTAGGACATCAGTGTATCATCACGAGTCACAGGATTTAATTCAATTTTGTTTGGGTATGTTTTTTTCACTCTCAAAGATTTGGGAGCCATTGACTGCCATTATATTACTGACAGACTGCAACGGTTTGAGTTAAAAAATCTTTGTTTGTGTTCTACTGAAGAAACAAAGTCACCTACATCTTGGATGCCCTGGGGGGAAGCAGATAAACATCAAATTTTCATTTTTGGGTGAACTATTCCTTTAACTAAATTTAAAAAATACTGCGCCATTGACGTTAGACCAGGTTTTAGTTGGTCAATGGCACAGTTATTTTAAGTTGCCTCAAAATAGCACTGCACTAACAATGCGCCTGAACACATCTTGTTTCAGTTCAGCACGCCCATAGGCGAACAGATGGGTGCAAGTGCATTTGCTATCTAAACTAAACTATCTGGAAATGTTAACTGCTTCAGGCAGCAAAAAACTAGCAAAAAACACTTGCATCACACCTGGTGTCGCATTGCACTGGGTGTATGATAGGGCCCATAGTTAAATTAAGTGTTGTCACTTTTAGTTCGTTACTCCTTAACACTGTGTAGCAGCATAGCAAAAAACACAAAAAGAGAGGACTAAAACAAACTATTTCAGTTTTTTAGTAGATGGAGCAGCACCATAACAGTGACTTAATCAGTAATAAAGCCATTCTCTTTGAACGTCAGCATCTGCTTTGGCATGTGAGAGAGAACATTCCATCAAAGGTTTATTTAGGGATCTAATGCACACTCAGAGAATAGTTTGAGTTTATGCTGCATTGCAATGTTTTATATGGATGCCTGACCTCTCTTTCAGCAGGGCAAGCTGTCTGTTTTCTCACCAGTTAACTGGTAGGGGTGAGTATGTAAATGGGGCAGCAACCTAAATAACAGACATTTTGACTTACTCGGTGGAAGGTATCTATAGACTCATTCTACAGAGACATAAAATTGTAGATAAATTGCAGAAGTTTTTTTTTTAGAAATTCATCTACAGATTGTGGTGAACCTTCAATTCTTTATTATCAAGTTACCTTCATTTACTTAATGCTTTATACAGTTGTAGTGAATTTTGCTTTCGACCACCCAGGGACAGACTTGGTATCTGTTGTTGTCTCACACTTGCGGGTCACAGACTCAGAACTGGTGTAGCTGTTATTGTCCCTCCCCTCATGGGACTCAGTTACAGTCCTTTCCTTGACAGTACTCAGACTCAGAACCAGTTGTTTCTGTTGCTGCCTTCCCTGTAACAGGCCGCAGACTCATAACAGAGGTTGTCCTGTTTGTGTCTTTTCCTTCACAGGACTCAGAACTTTGGTGCTCTGTTTGTCTTTCTTAGACATGGTGGAGACTAAGAACAAGGAGTGTCTTTTGGAAGGGTACCTTTATCCCTTTCCAGTGAGGAGGAGATTGCAATTTGGCGCTTCTCCATTTTCATGTTGTTATTGGCTGTTTCCATTAGAGTGGGGGGACACATGGTGACCCACCCTTCTTTCCTCCTGTGGAATTTATTTGCATAGTCCAAACACAGGGTTAGAAAAATGTCACCAAAAGTTTCAGTGCATTTCTCACTTTCTAAACCATAACCAGAATGCATTTGGCAATGTTACGAACACATTAACCCTCTGGGGTCAAAAAACGCGCCGGCGTGGTTTGCTGCAGTTTTTCTGATAACGGCAAAAAAAACTTCAATTACTCCGTCATTTTTGATCGTACAGATAAGAGCAACACATCAATAGAATCTGTAAGGAGTCTACTTTAATTTGTGTACACTCATAATGACAACAACACTCTGTGGTTTTGTGAAAAAGAAAACAAACAGGGTAGGCAGTCTGCTGCGTTGTTCTCTGTGATCGTCATTAAGAAATGCGTCACTAAAATGAACTAAAACTCAGCGAATACTGGACACAGAGACATGAGAGATATCAGATATGAGAGATATCTATGGAAAGCCTGACATGTCTACTTTTAAATGAAGTCAAATATCATGTGTTTAAGTAAACTGTATGAAACCAAAGCCATGTCCAGTCTTTTTCGTCAGACCTAATTATTTTTAATTTGATCACACCCACGCGCTACTTACACTTTTGATATTATAATCAGTCACGTGGAGGCGCAAGCGGTGTACCGCCCACATCAACATAAACAAAGCAGCAAGACTTGACTTCATTGTTCATCTCGGCTACTTGCATCTTGTTACTGGAAGAAGACTTGCTGTGAGGAGTAAGATTTACATTTCCCTCAGAGGAAGAGCACGATGCAAGGCACTGCGACATCCACCGAAGGAGTAAGTCTTTCTTTTATTAGCTTACTTACATTAGTTGTTGTGTTACTGTGACAGAACTTGTACACATTACAGTAGTTAGATTTTTTCCAAACTTTAATTCCTGACTACATGTGCAATCAAGTAAAACTTTATGAAGTATGTTTCATTTCATTGCATCGAAATGTTTCACGACGCCAGGATGTTTCTAATGTTCTATAAAATAAAAATGACACGATATAAAAGTAATTGTGTTTACACTGTAACACTGAATGATACAGTCTAAGATTGTTTAGACCAAATTACTGTCATATACTCTGTTCACAAATAGATGTTTATGACATGCTTAACAATAATACATTCGTTTCCCAAACGTAAAATGGTTTTGTATTGTATAATACATACAAAGCAAGCTTGTGTTTGTGACTATAAAATCATATTTATTTATTAATTTATCGTATAACAATAGGATAATATTAGTTTATTATTAATACTCTGCTCATGAATAGATGTTTAACGTGCTAAACAATAATAATTTGTTTCTCAGATATAAAATTCCATTTTTTTCTGATAGTATAAAGCATGTGTGAGTCTATGACTACAAAATCATACTATATGTATGTATCAGATGCTCCTGATATTAACATGCTTACAGATGTTTTTTGTGTTTTTTTTTTCTAGTGATCTGATACCTGCACCACAGATGAATGCTACATGAATGCCACATGAAGAGTGCTGTACCAACATCAAATGTTCAACTACACTGATATTTAATCAGAAAAACAATTTCCTGGATTACTGATGATGAGTTTTCTTTCTTAAATCCATGGAAAGAAGTTGATCACTCGTTTTTATTCTACAACCGCGAGTGCAGCGTGTTAGCCGGCTAGCTTGCCATTCTCTTTTATTTTTTTCTATCCGCATCTACAACCGTTGTTGTTTTCTCTCCCTGCTTTTTTTCTTCACAAGTTCATCAAACAGCAGTGGTGAGTTGAAATCGTGCTACAACTGCTGTGAGTAATGGCTTCTTCTCCTTTTCTGGTAACCTGCAGCACCTGTCATATGCATAGCTTATCAATCTCTGTCGGCAGCGAGGGATTCGTATGTGATAAATGCAGGGAAATAGTTAGGCTGACAGAGAAGATTTCAGAACTAGAGACACGCATCCAAACTTTAATCGAGGATAGTAAGAATGTGAGGGCCTTAGATACGGCTTTGGATGCGATTAGCTCAGGGAGTCCCGTACATTGTTTGGTTCCGGTAACTTCGCCTTTGCAGCAGGGCAACTGGGTGACTGTAAGACGGCATAGTCGCGGGTCAAAACACCGCTCTTCCGGTCCGTTTAGAACATCAAACAGGTTCTCCCCACTCAGTGACGCACCCACTGAGAAACCTGATGAAAGTGCTCTAGTTACTGGTGATTCTATTGTACGGAACGTGAAAATAGAGACACCAGCCACCATAGTCCAATGTTTACTGGGAGCCAGAGCACCTGACATCTTGGCAAATTTAAAAGTGCTGGCTAATGCTAAACGTAAATTCAGTAAGATTGTTATTCACGTCGGCACAAATGATGTTCGACTTCACCAGTCAGAGATCACTAAAAATAATGCTAAAGAGGTGTGTGAACTTGCAAGTACGATGTCAGACACTGTAATTTGCTCTGGCCCCCTCCCTGGGTATCGTGGTGATGAGATACATAGCAGACTGTCGTCACTAAATGGCTGGATGTCTAAGTGGTGCCCGCAAAATAACATAACATAAACAATTGGACAAGTTTTTGGGGCAGTCCCGACCTGTTGAAAAGAGATGGTCTTCATCCCTCCAAGGGTGGTGCTGCTCTTCTCTCTAGTAATATGGCATATAGTCTTAGAGTTTGCACTTGACTAACTAGGGCCCAGGTCAGGAAGCAGACAGACTGGCTAATCCGACCGTCTGCTAGCTGCCTCACGTCACCAAAATCAGTTATTTCTCAGCACATAGAGACCCTTTCACCTAGATATCATGTTATAGAGACTGTGTCTGTTCCCTGAGCTAGACAATACAAAAGATGTCCAAACCAATTTAAGAGCAACAATCTAATCAACGTTCAACAAATAAAAAATGTACATAATACAGAGAAACAAATGATAAAACTTGGCTTATTGAATATCAGGTCCCTTTCTACAAAAGCGCTTTTTGTAAATGATATGATCATTGAACATAACCTAGATGTGCTATGTTTGACAGAAACCTGGCTAAAACCAGATGATTACATTATCTTAAACGAGTCTACCCCTCATGATTACTGTTATAAACATGAGCCATGTCTAAAAGGTAAAGGGGGAGGTGTTTCTACAATTTATAGCAATATTTTCAGTGTTTCTCAGAGAGCGGGCTTCAAGTATACTCGTTTGAAGTAATGGTGCTTCATGTAACATTATCCAGAGAAACAAGTGTTAATGATAAATCCCCCATGACGTTTGTACTTGCTACTGTATACAGGCCACCAGGGCACCATACAGATTTTCTTAAAGAATTAGCTGATTTTCTATCTGAGTTAGTGTTGGCTACAGATAAGGTCTTAATAGTAGGTGACCTTAACATCCATGTTGATAATGAAATTGATGCACTGGGAGCAGCATTTACAGACATTTTAAATTCTATTGGAGTTAGACAACACGTGTCAGGTCCCACTCATTGTCGAAAACATACTCTAGACTTAATACTGTCACATGGAATTGATGTCAATGCCGTTGAGATTCTGCAGCAAAGTGATGATATCTCTGATCATTATCTAGTCTCGTGTATACTCCAGATAACTAAACTGTAAATTCAACTTCTTATTACAAGTATGGTTGAACCATCACTTCTACTACAAAAGATTGCTTTCTAAGTAATCTTCCTGACTTATCTGAATTCCTCAGCATGTCCAATAGCTCAGAAAAACTTGATGATGTAACAGAAACTACTGACTCTCTCTTTTCCAGGACTTTAGATACGGTCGCTCCTGTGCGCCTAAGAAAGATTAAGTATAACAGTCCGACCCCGTGGTATAACGAGCACACTCGCGCCCTAAAGAGAGCAGCCCGGAAAATGGAGCACAGCTGGAGGAAAACAAAATTAGAGGGTTTTCGTACTGCTTGCCGTGAATGTACCCTATCATATAGAAAAGCGTTAAAAACAGCAAGATCTGATTACTTTTCGACTCTTTTAGAAGAAAACAAACATAACCCTAGGTATTTATTCAATACAGTGGCTAAGTTAACAAAAAATAAAGAACCAACAGGCACTGACTGTGCCCCTCAGCATAGCAGTAATGACTTTATGAACTACTTTACCTCCAAGACTGACACTATTAGAGACAAAACTGTCACCATGCAGCCGTCAATTACAGTATCGCATCAGATAGTGCGCTATAGATCTCCTCAGGAACAATTCCACTCATTCTCTGCTATAGGTCAGGAAGAATTGTATAAACTTGTTAAATCATCTAAACCAACAACTTGTATGCTAGACCCTATTCCATCTAGGCTACTAAAAGACTTGCTTCCAGATCTCATAGATCCTCTTCTGAATATTATTAATTCATCACTGACATTAGGATATGTCCCCAAAACCTTCAAACTGGCTGCTATTAAGCTTCTCATTAAAAAACCACAACTTGACCCCAACGAATTAATTAATTACAGACCAATCTTGAATCTCCCATTTCTGTCAAAGATATTAGAAAAGGTTGTATCCTCACAATTATCTTCCTTGCTACAGAAAAATGATATCTTTGAGAATTTCCAGTCAAGTTTTAGACCGTACCATAGTACTGAGACTGCTCTTATTAGACTTACAAATGATCTGCTCTTTTCATCTGATCGTGGTTGTATCTCTCTGTTAGTGCTACTGGATCTTAGTGCTGCGGGCGGCAGATCATTTTCTTATCTAGCGCCCAAACTCTGGAACAATCTACCCAACACTGTTCGGGACGCAGACACACTCTGTCAGTTTAAATCTAGATTAAAGACCCATCTCTTTAACCTGGCTTACACATAACACATCAACATATTCCTATAATTCAAATCCGTTAAAGGATTGTTAGGCTGCATTAATTAGGTCAACCGGAACCGGGAACACTTCCCATAACACCTGATGTACTCAGTGCATCATCAGAAGAATGGCATCTACGCTAATATTAGTCTGTTTCTTTCTTATTCTGAGGTCACCTTAATCATCAGATCCAGTCCGTATCCAGATCAGATGGTCACTGCAGTCCCCTGGATCCAGTCCATACCCAGCCCAGGCGGTGGATCAGCACCTAGAGACGACCTCTACAGCCCTGAATGTCAGCGGAGACCACATTGACTAGATAAGCCCCAGAGACGGATCCCCAGTGAAGACCTCGTCACCTAGACGGCCGTCGGCACAAGACCACGGGAACCAGATGAGTCCTCTGCGTCTGGCCAGAGGAGAACTGGCCCCCCGACTGAGCCTGGTTTCTCCCAAAGTGTTTTTTCTCCATTTGTCACCGATGGAGTTTTGGTTCCTTGCCGCTGTTGCCTCTGGCTTGTTTAGTTGGGGACACTTTTCCTTTACACGATATTGTATTTTATTTTATTGTATTTGATTAACTGCCTTTACCTGAAAATTGAGTGTTTATTGTTGCCCTTTTGCATTATTGGTGTACCATTTCCTACTGTACAGCCGCTTTGTCACAATTCTGTATTGTTAAAGGCAGTATATAAATAAAGGTGACTTGACTTGTTTCCCTGCCGTTCCTGTCTGGATTTTCCTATTGTGGATTTTATTAAAGCCTTTTTGTTATATTCCGTCTTCCTACGTCTCATTCTCACACAACCGTGACAGAAGATCCGACCTACAACATAAGGAAGTTGCCGCTCGCTTCTCCGCCCTAGCCCGCAGAGGGCTGGCAATGAGGTCAGGGCTGGACAACGCCACCATCAACTCTCTGTTCTGGATTGGGGCCAATTACTACCGTCCTGTGGACCTCCCAGACACCACAGGACTGAGCTGGAGGGAAGGGATCCTCCAGTGTCTGGAGAGTGTCCGGCCCCAATCCAGAACCAGCCTACCGGCCCACCCAGAGGCCAGCCAACCCACACCCCGACTCACGGAGCCAGAGCCCACCGGGGACAGAGAACCAGAGCCGAGAGCGACAGAGCCATCACCAATGGGAGTGACAGCGCAAGAGATCGCTACGGAGCCTGAGCCTATCGAGTCCAGGTGCGAGAGCCGGCCACAATGCCCGCGACGGTGGATGTTCCTGTGGGGCGTGAGGCTGCCGAGGACAGCACCGCCCACTACACTGCTGAGGGTGAGCGATGTCTGGATCTGGGACATTTAAATGTGGAACAAGATTTGATTGATTTCTCTGAGGATATATATGTGGAAATTCCTGCCTACCCTAAACTTTCTGCCTGCCTGGATTTCCCACCCACCCTCTCTCTGTTATCTCCTCCTATTGGCCCTGCTGCCTCAGTCCCACCACCGCTGTCTCCTGACAGCCCCACTGCTCACCCTCAGCCCACCATCTGTGCGGTGGGCTCGCCACGGGTCTGCCAGTCTCCATCGGCATCATGGCTGGAGAATCCCTCGTCTCCGCCTCCAGCCTCTGAGCCCTGGACTCCGCCTCGGCCCTCCGACCCAGCGGCTCCACCCTGGCTCTCAGCTCCCTCATCTCCACTGTTGCCCATCGCTCCACTGGGCTCCATCTTCCCTCCGGCTCCGCCTTGGTCAGTCGTCGTCCCACCATCGCCTTAGGACTCCACTCCTCTGGCTGCGCCTCGTCGCTCTGTCCCACCGGCTCCGTTGGGCTCCTCCCTCCAGCTCCGCCTCAGTCCTCTGTCGCTCCGGTTCCGCCGCGGACCTCCGGATCTCCGCCTCGGTCGCTAGAGCCTTGGGCTCCGCCTCGGCCCTCCGGATCCTCGGTGTCACCCAGGATCATCGGCTCTCCGTCTCCGCCTCGGGCTCCACCTCCACCTGCTCCTGCACCTCCACTTCGGCCCCCTGGAGTCATCTGCCCTTCCTCCACCATAGCTCCTCCCTCCGTCGTCACCACCCTGGACTTGTTTGTTGTCCTCCTCCCGGAAGTCCGTCCTCCGCCAGAGCCTCTTCCTACACTCCGTTGTTTTTTGTTTTGTTCTACGGTGCGAGGTCGCGCCTTCCGGGAGGGGGGAGTAATGTTACACCCCTGTGGACTGTTTGAGTTGGTTTCTCCCTCTGTTGCCCATATTTGGTCCTTACTGTTCCTGTCCTTGTCAAGTCATTATTAGTTAATCATGCACACCTGTCTGTGTTCATTATCCTGTCTTTATAAGTAGTATTCAGTGTTTGTCGTCGGATCTTAAGGTTAAGTTGGTGTGTGTTTCCCTGCCATTCCTGTCTGGATTTTCCTATTGTGGATTTTATTAAAGCCTTTTTGTTATATTCCGTCTTCCTATGTCTCATTCTCACACTCCCTATGGTTAGATCAGTGTAGTCAATAATGTGCTTTTGACTCTTATTGTGTATGTTTTGATGATACTGTGTTGTAAATAAAATACAGATAGTCTAAAACTCCATTCTTTGTATCTCTCATTGTTTCTACCTGACAGTCAGAGTCTCATTGATGGGCCATTAGAGGAGGGCCTTTTGTCTCTCAGGTGTGAATCACTAAATATTCACGGCCGTTGTCACTCCCTCGGATATTCCCTTTCAATCACAAAACAAGTCTTAGAAAATTTAAATCAATATATTGTTTTCTGTAAACGAGTGAATGAGATGATTTTCACATCTTGTAGAAAAAACTCTAGACTACCACATCCAGTTCTCAAAAGTCTTGTGAACTAATGTTCTGAATGTGTTTCATGGCCTTATTTCAGTGACTTAAAAATGTTAGTTTTTCACTAACCACGCATAAACGTTGTTTTCTCAAAAACACAAACATGTACATTAATGTTGCTTGCATATTATTGTAGCCCAGTTTGTGCTAATTACAATGTAATCAGATTTTAGCCATTAATATGCTTTTAAGATACTGAAAAAAGAACAAATGTCAGGGCATGTCAAAACTTCTCCAGGGTGCCAAAACACCCTCAGACCCCAGAGGCTTAATTCATTTAGAGACTTCAGGTAACATTGTTAGAATTATATTTTTGATTTTTCTAGTGCATTCAACACTATCCAGCCTGCATTACTCAAGAACAGGTTAGACAATGGTGGATTACACCAGAGTATGGTCAGTTGGTTAACAGAATCAGACTCTCAAATAGACCACAGCATGTAAGGATGCATAACTGTGTGTCCCAAGTAGTTATGTGTACCACTGGTGTTCCTTACGGAATGGTTTTAGCTCCATTTTTATTTATTTTTTATACATCAGATTTCCAGTACAACTCCTAAAACTGTTATCTCTGTTTAGGGTGCTTTTAAAGAGTTTTGTGGACTGGTGTGAAATAAACTGTCTCAGGCTAAATGCTGGTAAGACCAAGGAAATTGTGGTTGATTTTAGTAGATATCCTCATCAAGTGGTGCCAGTGAATATACAAGAGTCAGAAATTGAGATTGTCACATCATATAAGTACCTTGGTGTATATTTGAACATCAAGCTTGATTGGTCTGACAATACAATACAGATTTATAAGAAGGGTCAGTGTTGCATTCATTTATTAAGGCAACTGAGATCCTTTGGTGTATGTCAAGTTCTGTTGAGGACCATCTATGATTCTGTAGTATCATCTGTGATCTTGTATGCTGTCACCCGTTGGGGAGGGGGATTGTTGGAAAGGGAGAAGAACAAAATTAACAAGCTTATAAAAAAAAGGCAGGTTCTATTGTGGGGTGTGTGTTACCCACTATAGATGATATAGCACAGAACAGAATGACTGATAAATTGGTCAGTATAATGTAACATGATTGTCATCCTCTTCATACCTGCTGAAAAATCCAGCATGAGCTGGTTTAAGATGGCTCTTAGCTGGTTATGTGCTGGTCCCAACCAACTAGCTCCTGCTCAGGACCAGCTTAGGACCAGCTTAAACCAGCTCATGACCAGCTAAGGACCATCTTAAAACAGCTCAAACCAGCAGCCATGCTTCAAAACATATCTAACCAGCATATGCTGTTTTTTTCAATAGGGTTGCATCTGGTTGAGCTCGTATGAGTTATTTTAGCTCAAGAATAATTCAGCCCTGTTGTTACAAGGAACGATATAGAAAGTCATTTTTACCAACAGTTATTAGATTGTATAATCAATGTCATATTAGATGAATGATGTAGAATTTTAACTGTATATTGTAAAGTACAATAAAGTACAACACTACTCAAAGTACACACTACTCCATGTTTATATAGTATACAGTATATTGCATAAACATGGAGTAGTGTGTACTTTGATGCTTGAAACAAAGGGGTGCTGCATGAAATGCAGTATTGTGCAGCATTTTATTTGTATTTTATTTATTTACTGTGTGGTGAGCTTTGCTGTGACATATGTATTTCCTTTTGGGATTAATAAATTCAATCAAATCAAATCAAATTCCACTCATCTCCTTCCCACATACTGATCAAGTTATAGGCTCTTCTAAGGTCAAGTTTGGTGAAAACTCGGGCAACACACAACTGTTCCAAGGCTAAGGGGACTAAAGGCAATGGATATCAATACTTGACTGTTACATTATTCAGCTGCTCGCGTCATGATTTCGGTCTGATTGGCGGGTTTATGGTTTTGTCTTGTATGTGTTTGTTGTCAGGAGCATGTGTGTTTTGACAGTTTGCCATATGCTCGTTGTGGTTCCCCCTCCCCATTGTTATCTCATTAACTACCTTAGCTGCTGTTACACTTGTGACCAGTTAGTCCCTTATTTCTCCCTCTATTTAAGCTCCTCTCGTGTGCAGTCTTGTGTCTGACCGTTGTTGTGTGATCACACTATGCTCTGCTTGTGTCCTGTTATGTCTTGCAGTGGTTTCCCAGACTCCAAGTACAGTTTAGTTTCTGCTATTTGACTTCTCTTCTTGCCCCCTCTCTGCCTTTCGTTTCTCCAGATCCCTGTTCCCCAGTTCCTGCCCTGGTGTTACCAGAGCCGTATGTTTTGGCTGCTCTACTCCTGCCCCTTTCAGCACAATCAACAGGGAGCACCCCGCTCTGACATTGGGTCAGCACTGACGCTAGGACTCTGTTCTCTCCCCACTCTGACGTTGCGTCAGCACTGACGCTAGGACTCTGTTCTCTCCCCATTTAAACGTTGTGTCAGTATTGACGCTAGGACTCTGTTCTCTCCCACTCTGACGCTGCGTCAGCACTGACGCTAGGATTCTGTTCTCTCCCTATTTGGACGCTGCGTCAGCACTGACGCTAGGACTCTGCCCTGGTTCCAGGAAATAACAGGATTGTGGATGGCTAGCCAAGGGTGACCCAGAATGACCTTGTATTTACATGATGGAACTACATAGAAGATTATAGTTTCTTTATGGAAGAGCCCAATATGAAGAGTAAAGGGTTGTGTTGTGGTTGTAATTCCAGAGCCAATGGGACTGTTGTCAATGGCTATGTTGATGGCAAAAACACAGGTTGACTTCCAGAACAACAATTCACAAATAATTTACTCAACCGTCATCCAAGATGTTCATGTCTTTCAGTCTTCAGTCATAAAGAAATTATGGTTTTTGAGGAAAACATTTCAGGATTACAGTTACAATGTGGACTGGGATCAGTCAGAACATCCATCCAGTTCCTTCTGCTTGAAAATAAATACATCATATGGAGTGGTCTGAGCAGAGGATTTGTCTGGTTC
Source organism: Labeo catla (assembly GCA_012976165.1). Taxonomy (NCBI): domain Eukaryota; kingdom Metazoa; phylum Chordata; class Actinopteri; order Cypriniformes; family Cyprinidae; genus Labeo; species Labeo catla. The sequence continues at coordinate 79,447 of VONZ01000982.1, forward strand.
TCATTGTCTTTGCTGAGGATTTGTGCCAGTGACTGTCTAGTTGACAAGGTATTCGCAGGGGATCTGTCTCTAGGGCTCATCTAGCTGTCATAGTCTCTGCTGACTTCTAGGGCTTCTGTGGTCATCTCTAGGTGCTGATACACCATCTGGTCTGGATACCAACTGAATATTAATGTAGATGCCATTCTTCTTACGATGGAACAAGTACACTGGGTGTTGTGGGAATTCTTCCAGGTTCTGTTTGACCTAAATGATGCAGCCTAAAAATCCTAACAGAATAACTGATTTTAATTAATTGGACCATTATGCTAACTTCCAAACTCAAGGGTCTTGGTCTAAATAATTCACCCTGTGACTAGATTCAGGATTTACTGACAAACCTCAGGCAGTCAACATAGGTCAGTTACCTCCAACTCCGTTACCATGAAATTAGAAGCTCCACAGGGCTGTGTCCTGAGTCCCCTGCTCTACTCTCTCTACACACATGACTGTGTGTCCACTTACAGCTCCACTTCCATTATCAAATTTGCTGATGATACTGTGGTTCTTGGCCTCATATCCAAGAATAATGAGATCGCATACCTAGAAGGGGTAGACAAATTGACATTTTGGTGCAGGACAAATGTCTCTCTCTTAAAGTGAGCGAAACCAAAGAGCTGCTTGTAGATTTCAGAAAGAGACCGCAGTGGACCTACATCTTTCTCACAATCAGCAAGACCCCTGTGGAGAGGGTGAGCAGCTTCAAGTAACTTGGAGTGAACATCTTTGAGGACCTGACTTGGACTGCATACATTCAAGCTCAGGAAAATAAAACCATGCAAAGACTGTACTATCTGCAACAGCTCCATGGCCCAAACACATCTAGGCCTCATATGTGAACAGTGGATCTACTGTCACTCTGTCTATGGGTAGGTCTGACATTCTTTGCTCTTTGAGTCTTCCTCTTAACTTCCTGCAAGCAACACACTGATGAATCACACTGTTAATTAGCCTTCTTCCTTTTACAATTCAGAGACCTGCTGATCGGATGTCAGATGTCATCCCTGATGTGCCACCCAATCATGGTAGCATCTGACCAATAATGTGGCTACATGTTGACTTGCTGGGATTATTAAGGAGTGTATCTCCTGTTCTGACAGTTCTGCTGATTCCAAGCGGTCTCCAATTCGAATCAGTCCTTCACCATCTACAAAGGGAGCTAGTTTCTTCAGAAAGCTTTGTTGTGAAATTTTTTCTTTCTTTCTCAAACATTTGAGTTCATTTTTATAGTGTTCTCGTTGGACACACTTTATAATAATAGTTTTTGTTTGTGTGAGCTCAGACAGGAGACTTTTTTGGCACCAGTGCCAGTCTTTGCAATCCACTTTATGTCTCAAAAAGTGGAACAACATGGACAAGCTTTGCCATGCTTCTTACAAGAGATCTCCACTCTGAGAAGTGCTCAAATCGGTGTGATCCTAGAAACTGTTCTGTCACATTAGTGACCAATGTTGCCACTTGAGGGCAGATCTCCTGATCCTTCTCTGGCTCCATGAGTTCAAATGATTCACCCGTAGCCATATACGACATCGTTCTGAGTCTCCCATCCGGTGAGACTATAGCAGATATCAATGTTCTGAGTCCTGCGAAGGAAGGGATACTAACAGAACAACAAAGTTGATTATCCGGCTGAGTATCCGGCCTGCAAGGGTGAGACAGTAACAGAAACATCTTGCTCTGAGTCTCCGGCATGTCCAAGAGACTCTAACAGATCAACCAGTTCAAGAATGAGACAACAGATACCAAGTCCGAGAGATACTCTACGTTCTACGTCTAGTGAGATAACAATAGATGCAGCACGTCCTGAGTCTCAATCCTAGAGAAACAAAGCAGATTGACAAAGTTCTGAGTCTGTAGCCCAGAGAGGCAGAAGTCACACAGACATTTGCAACAAGGTTACGAAAACTTTGATGGACAAACTGTTTGGCTTCACTGCCATACTCCTTTTCTCCATAATCCACTGCCCGTATTATCCTGAAGAATGCCACAGCTGGAGATGGGGTGTTCCCAAAAACATGTACTGTCATTCTGTACTCTGTGATTTCTTTGGAAAGATTGTTATCCTTGAACCACAAGAATCTCAGAAAGTTTTGGTGGTCTTCTCTGGCCTTGAAGCAGTAGAACATTTACTCTACATCAGCCGTGGCTGCAACTTGCTACTTACGAAAACGCATCGGACCCCAAGTAGCTTGTTGTTTAGATCTGGTCCATGAAGAAGAATGTCATGGTAAACTATTTACCAAATAGTGGTAAATACCCGCACTCTTTATCAGGCTGCAATGAGGGAGCTAGCTCTGCATTTTTGTTGATGAACATGTTTTGTATAAACTCCACAAAGTGTTTGGCCATCTTAGATTTTCTTTGTAAGGTGCGTAGCAGAACATTAAGACATTTCACTGCTTGGTTGCGGTTGTTTGGCAGTGGGTTGTGAGGTAAACTGTTCATAATGTCAAGGATAATGCCATCTTCAACAGACAGCGAAAACTCATAATCACTGGGAGTCCTTTGAAAGACGTTGTCTTCTAGGATATCTGTGCAAGAAGTGGATAGCAAAGTTGAGTGGACTTGTATTGATGAATGGGACAGCCAAATTGTTCTTTCAACTGAATTACTTTAGAACCCGTGAAAACGCAGCATGGTGTCCGTCAGCAGATGTCACTGTTTTAATGGCATAAATGTCTTTTTATTGTTTTTACAATAACTGTTGCAAATAAACATTTTTAAGTAACTGAAATAAGGCCATGAAACACATACAGAACATTTGTTCACAAGACTTTTGAGAACTGGATGTGGTAGGATAGAGTTTTTTCTGCAAAATGATGTGAAAATCATCTTGTTCAGTTGTTCACAAAAAAACTGTATACTTATTTAAATTTTCTAAGACGTTTGTGAACGAAAGGGAATATGTGAGGGAGTGACAATGGCCATGGAAATTTAGTGATTCACACCTGAGAGACAAAAAGCCCTCCCCTAATGGCCCATCAATGTGACTGTGACTGTCAGGTAAGAAACAATGTGAGAAGATTCAAAGAATGGAATTTTAGATTATTTGTATTTTATTTACAACACAGTATAATCAAAACATACATAATGAAGGTCAAAGACACATTATTAAGCACACTGATCTAACCACAGAGATGTGAACAGACTTTGTGCAATTCCTGAAAAGTGAAACAAGTAAATCATACCTGATATTTAGGTGCTTTAAGACTCAAAACTCATCATCAGAAGGAACTTGTTTTTCCATAGAATATCAGTGTAGTGGAACATCTAAGGTTGGTACAGAGCTCTCAGAGGAAGACAGTTTGTAAGTAAAAGTCAGCAGGATTCATCTGTTTTGCAGCAGGTGTCAGATCACTAACAACAAAAACAAAACAAAACAAAAAACATTTGTGAGCATGTTAATATCAGCAGCATCTGTATGTATATATATATATATATATATATATATATTGTTTTTTTATGATATAGTGATAGTATTTGTACTAACGTAAAAAAAGAACATTTTACATCTGAGAAACGAATTAATTATATCTATTCAAGAACAGAGAATTACTAATAAACATGGTCTAAACATGCACTCAGTGTAAACACTCGTATTACTTTTACATCCTATCGTTATGCGATAAATAAATAAATACATATTTTATAGTCATAAACACAAGCATGCTTTGTATGTATTATACAATACAAAAACATTTTATGTCTGGAAACTAATTTATTATTGCTAAGCATGTCATAAACATTCTACATATATTTGCGAACAGAGTATTTCACAGTACAGTTTTGTCTAAACATTCTTAGAGTGTATCATTCAGTGTTATAGTGTAAACACTAATACACTGCCTGCTTGGTCATCTTTATATATAATCTTTATATTGCATGGTTTTCTATTTTATAGAACATTGGAAAACATCCTGCCGTCCTGAGACATTTAGATATAATGAAATTAAATGAAATGTAGTCAGGAATTATAGTTTGGAAAATGTCTAGTAAAATGTGTACAAGTTATGCCACAGTAACACAATAACAACTAAGGCAAGTAGGCTAATAAAAGAAAGACTTACTCATGTAAATGATCTCTTCTGGTGGATCACGCCATGCGTCGCATTGCGTTCTTCCTCTAGCTGAGGTAAATATAAGTCTCTTCACAGCCTGTCTTCTTCCAGAAACGGCAAGTAGCCGAAATGCACATGAAGACAAGTCTTGCTGCTTTGTTTGCGGTGATGTGGGCATTTACATGCCGCACGTCTCACGTGGATGATCATAATATCAAAAGTGAAAGTAGCTGGTGGGCGTGATCAAATTAAAGATAATGAAGTCCGGCGGGAAAGACTGAACATCGAGTCTGTTTCATACAGATTACTTTATCACATAATTTTTTATTTTTTTATAAAACTTACCTCATTTGAAAGTAGATATATCAAGCTTTCTATAGATATATCTCTCTGTATTTGCAGAGTTTCAGTTCATTTTAGTGACGCATTTCTAAATAAAGATCACAGAGACCAAGCGGCAGTGCGCTCTGTGTGTTTTCTTTATTTTATAAAACCACAAATGTTTGTTGTTATTTTGAGTGAATACAAATAAAAGTAGACCCTTTACAGATTCGATTGATGTATTGCTCTTATCTGTACGATCAAAAATGACGGATAACTGAAGTAACCGAAATAACTGAAGTTCCTTTAGGAGTTATCAAAAAAAAACTGCCACAAAAACCGCGCTGGCACGCGTTTCGACCCCAGAGGGTTAACAGTTGCCTCACATTGTTTTGCTATGTGTTTAGTGGAATCACAACATCTAAAGTATTTTGACAATTGATGCGGCTTGTTGTGAATTAGACACTGCTTACAAGTATCCAGAATCTTCTGTTCAGGCAGTTTCTTGGTTTCGGAACTCGAAACGGTGATTAGCACTTTAGTCTTTCTGACTGACACAGGAATTTTGTTGCTGAGACATGCAAATATCTCCTGTTTAGGATGACCTAGCAATAGACAAAAAAACCCGCCCAAAAAAACTGGGATCATTTCTTATTATTGCTTGGCCACAAAATCCAAATGGTGGGAAAGAGACACAATGATCCTCTTTATACTTGGCTCCAAGAAATTGGAAATTTTTGGAAATTTTACCTTTATCAACAGTGCATTCTCAACTTCTTGGCTCCCATAATACTCTTCCAGATGTTGCCAAAGCATATGGACGCCTGCTATTGGATAGTGTGCATAAACAGATCTAATGCGTTTGGCCCAGTAGTTCTCAGGGCAATCATCAAACATCATGTGACCAGAACTTTCCATCACTTTTCGCACCATGTAGTTAGCTAAATAAGACGTATATGGCAAACTAACCAGGGGATCTCTAATGCTGGAATATGCTTGGAAAGCAAAGCGATATCCATCAACTTTATCTTACTGTTTATACATTGTCTCATGTCTGATTTTTAACTCCTCCATTCCATATGATGGATTTTCACGTTGAGAAGTTACTGTAGCCCCATGGAACTGGAGTATCAACAAACTGCTGCTGGTGTTGTTCAACTTCATGATTCTGAGCATACTCCTTGGTATGCTGGGTTTGAACTGAGTGTGTCTCACCAATTCATCTATATTTCCATCCTCAATGTCAGATGCTGCTTCATAAATCGCTGCTTCGGCAGATGCTGCAGTTGCCTGAACAATCACCAGTAAGATGATTCTGCATGTGATGATTCAGCTTTTGCGGCTTCTGCTTTAGCTCTCACCTGAGTCGCTGCCACAGTGGTTGATGACCTACTTGATCTTCAAAATCACTTTGAGCTAGAAGCTTGTGATTTTATTTCAAAAGCTTGGGAAGCATCTTTTTCATCATGTGTGACTCCATACTTTACTGGCTTCTGAAGAGCTGTATGATGCAATGTAACAATGGCAGTGTGATTTTGTTGTTTTCACCTGCTGTCCTTTTACTATTCTGTTTTAACCAATTGCGTTGCTTGAGCAAAGGCTTAATAGATACTCCAGAAAAGAACTCCAGAAAGCAGTCTTGGTAACTTTAGTGACTTTACTGGTGTCACAATGAAGAGTCTCAAGATCAAAAAGCAAGTGCAAAGAGTGTTTATTAAGTGACAGCAAAATGAAACCAACAGCCAACGGGAACTCCAGCTGAGAGAGAGAGAACGTGCACACCACACGATCACAACACGCTCACAACGCACTCAGCCAGGATTAATGGCTGAATGAAAAACGGGCTTTAATTTGGATACATGAAACACCGGATGAATTCTCCTGTACGCCAGAGGAAGTTTGAGGCAGACTGCCACCAGACTAATAATTTTGGTCACAGTAAATGGGCCAATAAATTTGGGGGCAAGCTTATTACTGACGGAGCGAAGAGTAATATCTTTAGATGAAAGCCACACTTTTTGACCAACGACGTAGACGGGAGGCTTCGACCGGTGGCGATCGGCCTGGGCCTTGGTGCGCGCCCCCACCTGTCTAGCCTTGCTCCAGGTGCTTCGGCACCTCTGGATAAATGCGTGGGCAGAGGGGACCATGACTTCGGATTCCATACTCGAAAAACAGGTGGCTGGTACCCTAAACTACACTCAAATGGCGATAGGCCTGTAGCTGAGACTGGTAACGAGTTATGTGCGTACTCAACCCATGAGAGCTGCTGGCTCCAAAAGGAGGGGTTCTGAGAGACCAAACATCGCAACATACGTTCCAAATCTTGGTTGGCCCTATTCGTCTGACCGATACTCTGGGGATGGAACCCAAAAGAAAGACTAACAGTCGCTCCCAACAAATGACAAAACTCTTTTCAAAATTTGGAAACAAACTAAGGCCCCGTGTCAGAGACCACATCCATCGGGAGGCCATGAATGTGAAAAACATGACAGCAACCGCTGTCTTTCTGGCAGATGGTAATTTGGGCAGAGTGATGAAATGGGTTGCCTTCGGTCCACCACGGTCAAAACCACTGTTTCCATGTGAAGGCGGGAGACCCTGAAACAAAATCTAGCAAAATGTGGGACCAGGGTCTCAAAGGAACTGACAACGGCTGAAGGAGTCCAGCAGGGGGAAGACTTAGAAATAGCGAAGACCAAGCAAGCCAAAACAAAAAGGCGAATGTTGCGAGCCATAGATGGCCACCAGAACCATTGTGGTATGATTAACCCCAGGATGACAGGCTACCTTGGAACAATGACCCCATCAGATGACATTGGACCTTAAACACTCTGGCACAAACAAACGACCCGGTGGCCATCCGGGCGGGGGCGTTACCCCTTGGGAGGCCGTGCGGACCTTTGACTCGATTTCTCTTGTGACCGCAGAAATAAAAACCTTCTGTGGCACAATGGATTCTGGAAAAGATGGGCACTCCGAATGATCAAAAATACGGGATAACACGTCCGGCTTAATGTTTTTAGAACCCAGACAGAGTAAGAAATAGAAAAATCAAATGCCTAGAGTTTAATCTTTTGGCAGATTGGATGTATTCAAGATTCTTGTGGTCAGTTCAAACGATAAAGAGGACCCCCGATCACTCCAACCAATGGTGCCACTCTTCCAAGGCAAGCTTGACTGCCAGCAGCTCCCTGTTACCAATATCATAATTATGCTCGGCGGGTGATAAACAGTGAGAAAAATATGATGCATCTTGCCGTCCGCAGAGGAGCGCTGGGATAGCACCGCGCATCAACCTCCACCACAACTGCCGGGATAGATCAGGGGCAACAAGGATGGGAGCTGAAACGAAGCAGCTTTTCAGTTTGGCAAACACAACATCCGCTGCGCTGGACCACCTGAACGGGGTTTTGGTGGAGCTTAAGGCAGTCAAAGGGGTAGCTAGCTGGCTGAAATTGCAAATCAACCGCTGGTAAAAACTGGCAAAGCCCAGAAACCTCTGCAGGGCCTTGCGGGTATCTGGAGTTGGCCAATTCACCACAGCCTAAACCTTGTCGGAATCCATGCACACCCCCTCGGCTGAGACGATGTAACCCAAAAAGGAAACAGACTGTGCATGAAAAACGCACTTCTCTGCCTTGACATAAAGCCCATTCTCTAATAGCCTCTGAAGCACTCGTCTGATGTACTGAACATGTCCCTGGAGAGAATGAGAAAATATCAGTATGTCATCCAGGCAGACATAAATGAACCGATCTACCATATCTCTCAGCATGTCGTTGACAAGTACTTGGAAGAACGCAGGCGCGTTCGAGAGGCTGGTATTAAAAGCGGTCTTCTATTCATCCCCCTCTCTTACGCAAACCAAATGATAAGCATTACGGAGACCCAATTTCGTGAAAAATGATGCCCCCTGCAGATGTTTGAAGGCCGACAACATCAACGATAAAGGATAAGTATTCTTCACCGTGATACTGTTCAGCCCTAGATAGTCAATACAGGGGCGGAGAGAGCTGTGCTTCTTTTTCACGAAAAAGAAACCCGCACCAGCTGGGGAAGAAGAGGGGCGGATGATCTTGGCTGCTAAAAAAATCAGAAATATATTTTTCCATATTATTCCTTGGATTATTGTTTTTGTCTGCCTGTGTTCTCTGGAGGACTTTGGAGTCTAATCGGAGGAATTTACTCGGTGGTCTTACTGTGAACTTTCACCGCTGTGAGACTGTTGTAGTCCTGGACTCACAGAGCATGGCTCTAAGGCTGTGGTTTTCAAAGCGGTCCTGCGAGCACCCCCAACACTGCACATTTTCTAGGTCTCTCATATCTGCCACACCAATGTCAGGTCTTGCTGTCACTACTAATGAGCTGAAGAGTTGAATCAGGTGTGATAGATGAGGGAGACACAGAAAACATGCAGTGCTGGGGGTGCTCGCAGAACCGGTTTAAAAACCACTGCTCTAAGGTACACTGTACAACAGTTGCTCAACCTTAAATAGAACTACCATCTACAAAAAGACGCTTATGAACCTACGAGTCGACGACAGACTAAAAGAGCGACCTGCACTGGTGCGGTTCTCAGCTCGTTCGATCGGAGTTGCCTTCTGTTGTGTGCCAGAACCCTGTAAATGCTGTGTTGTTCAATGCACGCTCAGTAAACAATAAAGCTTTGCTATTGTCTGGACCTATTGTTTATAACTGAAACATGGCACAAACAAAATGACGGTCTCCTCTTCAGCCAGATTATTCCTGAGGGGTATGGACTGTTTGATATCCAACACCTTACTGGTAGAGGTGGGGGAATTATTGTGGTTCACAGTCTGCAATTTAACATCAGCGCTGTGTGTGTACCACAGTTCTCATAATTTGAATGCCTTGTCTTGAGCATCTCTGCCCCTAAAGCAATTACCATCACTACTGTCTATTGTCCACCGAAGGCAAATGAAGCTTTTATGTCTGAGTTCGCTGATTTGTTGTCCATGTTGTGTTTTGAATTCAAGAACATCCTTATCTTGGGGGACGTTAACATACACATTGATCTAAATGATTGTATGTTGACAAAGGACTTTCTATTTCTGTTGGACTGTTTTAATCTCAAACAGTTTATTAACGGACCGACACATAACAAAGGACACACATTAGACTTTGTGATTGCAAATGATGCAATTGTTTCACAGCTGTCTTCTGCTGACATTGGTCTCTCAGATCACTTGGCAATTTTCTTTATTTTAGAAATGTCTCTCTCTTGTAATTCACTTTCACATACTGTCAATTTCCATAAATGGAAATCAATTAATTTGTCAGATTTTGCAGACTCTGTTGTTTCCTCTTTTAGTGGTCTTCCGTCCGCTTCTCTTGAAGACACTGCAGTTGAATAGCGTCCTTGCTTCTAATTTGGATTCTTTTGCTCCCTTGAAGTCTTGCTGTGTTTCTTTTGCTCGTTCTGTGGGGTAATCCTCATTTTTTTAGGTTAGACTTTTCTTAGCTGTTCTGATTTTTATATCTTAGTTTGATTTTAATTGGTTATTATGTGTGTGCTGGATCTTTTTTGTTTGTTTTATGTACAGCGCCTTGAGAAACTGCTTTAAAGGTGCTATGTAAAAATAAAGTTATTATTATTGTTATTATTATTTCAACCTAACAGGAAGATGAGTGGCTGAAAAAAAGGATTTAGTCTGTGTAATCCCACCCGTCAGTAACCCTTTCACCTACTGGCGGGTACTGGCTTTTACCGGACACTGCGCAGCAGTGTAACAGGCAGCTCCGCAATACAAACACAGTCCCCTCTCCCTACGTCTCTGCTTCTCCTGCTGTTACAGTGCGATTACTATGACGCAGCTCCGCAAGGAGTCACGCTGCTTCTCTGAGAAGGATTGGAAAGATGCGCAACAAGGAAGCTTCTGCTCCCAAACAGTAGTTCCCCAGCTAGCCGCCCGTCCAGAGAGCAAAGTTATAGTCGGACATCGAAGGTTACTGAGTTGAGGCGGTCTCCACCTTCAGTTGCCGAAGCTGAGTAGTTAACTCAGAAACCTGGGCAACCAGAGCCTGGACATCACGACCCGTGGCCATCATTTGTTCCTCCTGGCGCTCCATGCGTGTGTTGCTGTTAGACAGAAAATCTCTCAACTCCGCTGCACTTACTGGATCCATTCTGGTCGGTTTGTTCTGTCACAATGAAGAGTCTCAAGATCCAACAGCAAGTGCAAAGAGTGTTTATTAAGTGACAGCAAAACAAAACCAATAGCGACAGGAACTCCAGCTGAGAGAGAGAGAATGCGCACACAACACGCTCAGCCAGGAGTCCAAACAGCAGTGGGGTATTCCAAATGTGAGTGCAGTGTAATCCACAAAGACAGGACGAGAAACAGGAACAACGATGAGCTGATCGAGAGACAAGTCAAGATTAACGAACCGACAACACACAATGTAAACGCCAGCCTTATATAGGCAGCGCAAATGAGCTGCAGCTGTAGCACTCTGATTAGACCGGCAGCTGCGGTTGCTACACAACAGACGCACACACACCAGACAGAGATGCAAAATGAACACACAGACCCATGAACCATGACAACTGGTGATTGTTCTTCTTATTTATTTATTGTTTTTTTTGTAAAACTACAATCCACTTTACAATAACATTTCCAACATATTCAGTTTAACCAGCTTAACAGTACAGTTTTCTTATGTACATAGTTCCTTTTATACATGTCTTCAGTAATATTATGTATGCAGAATTTCTATTAAATGAGACATAAATTTGTATAAAATATCAGCGAGATTATCATATTTATTCTACCGCTAGCATAGCATGTTTGCAATGAAGATCAAGTGTGCATGCAACAAAAGCACATCAATAATCTCAATCTAATAAACCATTGTATATAGAATCACTGTTTAGTAAACAAACAAAAAAAAAATCCACACTTACATACATATATTTTCAGGGGTTAAACTCTTCCTTAGCTCATCCTTAGCTGGTTTATGCTGGTCCTTTGCTGGTTTTTGCTGGTCCTTTGCTGGTTCATGCTGGTCATATTGCTGGACAAGGACCAGCATAAACCAGCAAAGGACCAGCATAAACCAGCTAAGGACCAGCATAAACCAGCAAAGGACCAGCTTAAACCAGCACCAAAACATACCTAACCAGCATCCCAGCATCAAAACATGCCTACTAGCATATGCTGTTTTTTTTCACCAGGGAAGGCGCCAATAGATCGAGCAAAGCCCCGAACCCGCCTTGCTTGACACCACAATTGTCCCGCACAAGACCCGGCTCCCCTCGAGTGTTGGGTCGCAGCGGCAGGCCTCAAACGAGCCTGGGCCGCACCACAGTTCTCACCACAGCAAAACTTCACTCGCTTCCTGCTTCGGTTCAACTTTTCACCATGGCTCTTCCGGCTGCAGTGCCGCATGTAGACAGGCCTCCAGCTCTCGTAGCAGTTGCTAGCAAGTGTGTTAAAGTACAACTTATTTGCCAATCATTACAAGCGATGTAACACGTCCAGTGTAGACAGTGTCAGGTGTTATGGCAAATACAATAGTATACAGCAATTTTAAAAAATACAGTAAGTCTCTGTATGCGGTGTTTGACTTCATAGAATGATGATATCCCATGATGCAAAGGGAATTACAGTTATTTACTGTAAAGGGAATTTGCAGTGTGATACTGGGTGATATACAGTAAATAACTGTAGAAATTACAGAAATGTCTAACAGTGAGGATCTATGACTTCTGGAAGCACCTTTTTTAGTAGCTTAGATGGAACACACGTTGTTGATTTAGATCAGTGGTCTTCAAACCGGTCCTAGAAGCACCCCTGCCCTGCACATTTTGTATGTCTCCCTCATCTAACACACCTGATTCAACTCATCAGCTCGTTAGTAGAAACTGCACAACATGAATTGAGTGTGTCTGATAAGGGAGACATGCAAAATGTGCAGGGCAGGGGTGCTTCCAGGACTGGTTTGAAAACCACTGATTTAGATGATTTAACAAGCTTACAGTTCTTTCTCTCCTATGGTGGAAAATGAGTGGAACTGTTTCACAGGAGATCTAAAGCACAACTGTGGCTGAAGGCTACATGGTTACAATTTTATCTCTAATAGTATCGATCTTGGAGTTAAAGTAATTCATAAAGTCATCACTGCTATGCTGCTGGGAAATGCCAACGTCTATTGATGCTTTATTTTTCAGTAATTTAGCCACTGTATTGAATAAATACCTGAGATTGTGTTTGTTTGTTTTTCTAAAAGAGACAAAAAGTAATCAAATCTAGCAGTTTTTAAGTTGTTTTTTTTTTTTTTTTTCTGTTGGAGAAAGTACTTTCCCGCCATGCAGTACGAAATGCCTACAGTTTTGTTTTCTTCCAGGTGCGCTCCATTTTCTTGGCTGCTCTCTTTAGGGAGCATTATACCATGGTGTCGGACTGTTTTCTTTAATCTTCTTTAAGCGTAAAGTAGCAACTGTATCTAAAGTGCTAGAAAAGAGAGAGTCCATTGTTTTTGTTACATCATCAGTCTTTCTGAGCTACTGGAAATGTTGAGGAATTTAAATAAGTCAATAAGATTATTTACAAAGCAGTCTTTTGTGGTAGAAGTGATGGTTCTTTTTTTAAAATATCTATTTTTGGCATTTTTTCACAGATCAGAACTGACAGGAAGTGAAGTGGGAAAAAAAAGGGCGGTGGGATCAGGAAAGGTCCCCGAGTTGGGATTTGAACACGGGTGCTGTATGTCGGCGTGCTGCCCACAAGGCTACCGGCGCCAACAGAAGTGGTGGTTCTACCATATTTGTATAATTGTATCTGAGATATCATCGCTTTTCTGCAGAATTTTAACACCATTAAGCTGGTTCTTTGCTGGTTTAAGCTGGTCCTTTGCTGGTTTATGCTGGTCATGTTGCTGGTCAAGGACCAGCATAAACCAGCAAAGGACCAGCATAAACCAGCTAAGGACCAGCATAGACCAGCAAAGACCAGCAAAGGACCAGCTTAAACCAGCACCAATACAATCTCTATCTGACTATCAATCTCTGTTGTTTGAATTGCTAAATATAACTTAATTATCATATTATATAATGTTAACATATTAGTGCAGCATGTTAGCGTTCCGGTAGCCTCTTAGCATGTTGTTCGTGTTTCTGTTGTTTATTACCGTTACCTTTTCTTTCTCTCACTCTGTTTCTCTCTCACTCCATTTTTCACGAGTTCACCAAACAACTGTGGCAAGTCAGAATCCTTCAACAATCACGGTGAAATTTGTACTAGCTACTGAATACAGCCACCAGGGCACAATACAGACTTTACCAAAGAATTTGCTGATTTTTTATCTGAGCTAGTGCTGAATACAGATAAAATCTTAATTTTTGGTGATTTTAATATCCATATTGATAAGAAAAAATATGCTTTGGGATCAGCATTTATAGATATTCTTAACTCCATTGGGGTTAGGCAACATGTGTCAGGACCTACTCATTGTCGTAATCATACTCTAGAATACTGTCACATGGAATTGATGTTAAACCAGCACCAAAACATACCTAACCAGCATCCCAGCATCAAAACATAGCTACCAGCATATGCTGGTTTTTTCACCAGGGACAACACAAAAAACAGAGAAGAAAAGTCAAACTTGATAAAATTTCACACAAAACTCAAAAATGGACTGGACAAAATTATTGGCACCTTGTCAAAATGTAATGATCAGTTTACTGAATGGCAAGTTGAAGTGAGAACCCAAGTGCAGCTTTATTTAAACAAATGTGAAATCCAAAATCCAAACATAATCCAAACAGAGACGAAACGAGACTTGTCTTGACTTGACTTGAACAAACTTGGCATAAACAGACTTGACTTGACACAGACTTGACGTGGCATGAACAGAAACATAAACTCACCAAATAGCAGGATTACAACGTCAATACACGACAAAGAACAATGGCTACATGAGGGCTATATTTACCAAATAATGAGGGTCACATGACAGAAACCAACCAATGAGCTATCAATGACTAAGACCACCAGTCAGAACAAGACACATAAACAAAGCAGGAATACATGAGGAACAAAGGAATCACAAGACTGGGGGTGCTTCTCATTTCTTATTTGTGCATCCTCATTTTCTTTCCTTGCTTCCTTTCCTCACATCTTAGCTCCACCCCTTCAGGATGCGAGGGAAGGATGCAAGGAAAAGATGCAAGGACGGAGGAATCAAAGGATGAACATTGGAATATTCTTGACCACTCAAGCATCACTACAAAGTGTCATCAGCTGCACTAAAGGGATCTGCCCATATGTTGTTAAAGTTCGTTATTTAAGGCATTCATAATAAATATGAATAAAGCAAGATGCCCTGTTTAATAGTATATGACATTATTTAAAGTGCAAAGGTAAAATAAAAATGTAAATTATTACGACAGATGTGAAGGTGGAGAAGAATTTATACGTGTGTCACGTTTAGTTGATAAAACACTTCTGCAAAGGATACACCTGTGTATCCTCGCTCATGACTAATCAGGAAGCCTCCTCACTCCTCGATCCTCACCTACTCGTGGTGTAATTAGAGAATTGAGATGTCCTACAAGGTGGCTAAGCTCGACTGGTTTCTGGGTCATAGGATAGAGGACGGAGGAGCGAGGAGACAAGGAAGGATATTGAGAAGCACCCAAGGACCATGGCAAAACCTCAAAATAAAAGACATGAACAACAAACAAAACCCAAACCCCATGTTACAAAACTGTAAGAAATAATTGCTTTTCATGTGATCCTCCTGTAATTTGTATTTAGACACACCTATGGCAAGTAACAGGTGTGGGCAATATAGTAATCACACTTGCAACCAGTTAAAATGGAGAAAAGTTGACTAAACCTTTGTGTTGTGTGTCACACTAAGCATGGAGGAAAATAAAGAAGTGTAAAGAGTTGTCTGTGGATTTGAGAGAAAAAATTGTGGAAAAACATGGACAATCTCAAGGCTACAAGTCCATCTTCAGAGATCTTCAGAGCTCATGGTACTGTAGCAAACCTCCCTGGATGTGGACGAAAGAGCAAAATAAATGAAAAATTACATTGATGGATTGTTCAAATGTTGGATAATAAAGGACATCATGGCACCGTTTACAGAAAAAGAAATGAGGCCTTCAAAGAAAAGAACACAGTCCCTACAGTCAAACATGGTGGAGGTTCAAAGATGATTTGGGGTTGCTTTTGCTTTCTGTGTGAATGGTATCATGAAATCTGATGATTACCAAGGAATTTTGGGGCGGTGTCAGAAAGCTGCATCTCCACCATTGGTCATGTGTCTTCCAGCAGGACAATGACCCGAAACACACTCCAAAAAGCACTCAGAAATGGTTACAAACAAAGTGCTGAAGAGTTCTGAAATGGCCAGCAATGAGTCCAGATCTGAATCCCATAGAACACCTGTGGAGAGATCTCAACACAGCAGTTGGAAGTAGGCATCCTTCAAATCTGAATGACTGGGAGCAGTTTGCAAAAGAATGTGTGTAAGAAACTCATTTATGGTTACAGGAAGCAATTGATTTCAGTTATTTTTTTCCAAAGGGGGTGCTACCAAATATTAAGTTAAGGGTGCCAATAATTTTGTCCAGTGCATTTTTTGGGTTCTGTGTGGAATTGTATCAGATTTGACTTTTCTTCTGTTTTTTGTATTGTTCCAATGCGAACAAACAAACAATAAATAAATAAATAAATAAACATGTAAGTACCAAAACATTTGCAACTGCAACAGTTTTCTGACAGAAGGGTTGCATTTTCTGACAGAATTGCAAGGGTGCCGATATTTTTGGCCATGACTGTAAGTTGTTAGGCTAAGTTGTTCTAAGGAGAAACAAGGAAGTTGGCCAATAAGGCACTATTAGTAAAAGGCAAGACCCTTGTTGACGGACCTTGGCCAGGACTAAATTTTCCTAAATTTTTCGGGCTACTTTGGGGTGAAGTTTCCATTCCCTGTGTGTCACAGCTTGTCTGGACAGCGAGTCTGCTCCTACATTTATATGGGGACAGGAACTTGCCTCTGGGGATTGGCCCTTGCATGAAATTCCCTGGCTCTAAGCCACAAGTGAAATGGTCTCATGTGCAAGTGCCCAAAGGTTTCACATGGATGCAGATGCCACAAGACATAGAACCATCAAAAAATATTAGACAGTAACGTTCTGGCCTGGCCTGATATTCTTCGGGGTGTTTACAATGGATTTGACAAGTGCAAAAGACAGCTGTGCCTGCATTGTGATTGGATTGCATACAACCCCTAAAATACGTTGTTCTTTGGGCAAAAGAGTGAACGCTGTACTTAGCACTGAGTCTCAACCTCAAAGACTTCAGATAATCGAGGACAACACCCTGATGTTGAAGCACCATTGACCATTCTTAGGTCAGCTCCCTCTTTGGTCCAGTGAGCCACTTGCCACAAAGTGGTGTACGATTCACCACACTCTCCTTTTAGGCTTCTCGGCTCAGAGGAGGATTGGGTGGCTGACAACCCTACCACTTAAGAAACTTGTTGAAAGCATCCTCGTGCCTCTTTGTCTCCCGGAACTGACGACCGTGTTGACAGGGCCACCAAATGGGCTGGAAGACAACACTGGACCATCAAGGAAGAAGACCTTGTTCCCGTCCTTGATGCCTGTGAGGTTAAGTCACAGGTGCCTCTCTGTGGGGACCATAGCAGCCATAGTATGGCCGATGACGCGAGCCATCTAATAGCTATCCTCGAACAGCAGTTTCTTAGGCAAGGGTTAATTTGAAAATGTGTCTATGTCATAATTCTGAAAAATGGAAACAAATATGTGATGCAGTGATGGGCCTTCAGTGTTTGTTACAAGAAAAATACCACCTTAAACACATTTTCTTTTCTTTATTATCTTTTTTGATTGATTACAATTATTTGTTATTTTAACAAGTATAATCATTAAATACAATTCAAAGTGCTTTTGAAGCTAGGCATGCTTCTCCATATAAAATGGTTTCTTGTCACAAATGGAATTGGCATGCCATGTTCAGTGACCATGAAATATAGAGACTTCATGTCCTCTGTCTAAAAGACAACTATGAAACATTTGTTGGGTATAAAAGAAGGACTTGCCATAGAAACTAGAATATTCTGGTGTCTGCAAAACATGTATTTATGTATTTTGAAAACATGAAAAGATCCCTGCACAACACAAATCACATTATATACATGATTCAAACTTGTTACTTCTGATACATTTTTGAGTAACATAAAGCTTTGTTTTATGAGTAACATCCCAAAAGAATGACAAAAGACGTAAAACATTAAATAATATATTTCAAAGCACTAAATGCAAAAATCTTCCCCTTTAGATATTAAATCAGTAGGGGTTTTATTGTATGGAATATTGTGCATGCTTTAATTTGTACACCTATCATTTCTGTGTGATGGCAGTGTAATCAACACAACCATGATGTATAAATGGTAAATAAAATTATTATTATTATTATTATTATTATTAAATAATAAGAACTTAATGTAATTTTATTATCATATTATATATCACCAAAATATAATCATCACTCTAGACCACTTTCATTTTTTTTATATTATTTTCATCACATTCAGAACTGGAACATTCATTTAGCCATTGCTCTATAAAATATCAAAATCAGGTATGTCTGATAAATATTTGCATTGCTATTTGTGTTGCCAAATTCTAAGGGATATGTCCTTTGAATAATGCTTTTGTGCTCTGTATCCAAAAATAAATGCAGTAAGAGGGTGTTTGATAAAATTTAACTGATCAGTTGTCATTTTTCCCTGGGGAATAACACTGAAAGAATATTAAACATGCCGTCCTTGCTACTGAGACACAGAATAGATCATTTTTACAAGCTTAGCCTTACTTTGTCCCCTGCTACAATTAAACAATACTGAGAACACACACACACACACACACACAAACAGACAGACAGACAGACAGACAGATAGACAGATAGATAGATAGATAGACAGATAGATAGATAGATAGATAGATAGATAGATAGATAGAAGAAATCAGAGACAGTTATCAGTTATTAGAAACTTTTACAACAATTCATCTTCATTAAAGTTCATTAATGTTAAAGGAATTAAAATGCATGAACAGAATCTGCTTCACATTCATTATAGATTAATTTTGGCAATTGGATAGGACAGCTGGGTGATATGAGTATCTACTCTAATTGACAGCTGTTATATAAAAGAAATAAAAGTGTTCTTCTTACTGCATACTGCACAGTATAGAATATATTTGGCCTGCTATGTGAAACTGTTCATAGTATTTTTATATTCTGTAATATTCTGTATTTTTGTGGCAACCTTGCTGTTGTATGTTCAATTTAGTAAGAGGCATTCCATCATCCCAATTATTTGTCATCCAATTTGTATAATCTAAGAATGGATCAAGAAAGAGATTTCAAACATCACATACATTGTTAATATCACTTTGGTTTCATTCATCACTGAGGAAGAAGGAAATCAAGTTGATCACATTACATTGTGGGATATAGTATGTCTTCCAGATACAGTATTAAACATATACAGCACATTATGAGTGTTTCATGGTCATTTCACTGCTGCACTTAAATCCAACTTTTTAATTCTATCCTGTTTCAGTTATTAAAAGAATTATTATGTAATAAACATTCTGTGATTATTTATTCACCCCACGACTGATTTTTAAAAAGTATATGCTGTTATTTATTTTGTGGCTTTCAAAAGGGGAAGATTTTTCACACTTTTAAATCCAGCAAGACATCTTTTACATCCAGCAAGCCAAGTTTCCATCCAGTTTTTTTGTGATGTTTTATTATCGACAAACCCCTTTTCTCGACAAAAAGTGTTTCATAACAAATATTTGCACCATTTGAACTGTCGATATAGAATATATGCACTAAGGTTAAACGGAAAAAGATTGTGTTGACACATGAGAAATTTTTTTGATAAATGGCATTTCCATCAGCTATATTGGTAAAAATTTTGAAGCGCTAAATATTTTTTCGCTAAATATCTTTAGATGGAAACCTGTCTGCTGAAAGGCGAAGAGAAGGGTGGTATTCCAGAAAGCAAGATTAACTTACCCTGAACTTAGTTGATTAACCCAAACCTTGCTTTCTCGAGGTATATATATATTATATATTGCATATATACTTATATGTGTTGTAATGATATAGAGTATTGTGTGCAATCACACAATATGACACCCACTAGATTATCATCAAGCATGCACTGATAGCTCTGAAGTAAATTAACCCTGAAATATAACCTACTCTGGAGCATGTTATGTTCAGAGAAAAAGCTGCTATGGCTACTTACATACTGTAAAAGTTACTTCTGTTTTTGGAAACGAAAGCTGAGTTTATCCGCTTTCTTATCCCTTAAACATCCAGATATGTCAAATAACCTGCTTTCTGGAATACCCTCCAGTAGATTCTTTAGAATTCTCTCATTTTGCATTAAAAAATAACAGCATGGGCTTGGGTGACATAATGACAATTCTCATTTTTTGAATAAACTATTCCTTTAAATAAGTTGTCATTTTGGTACATTGCTGTGGTGATAACAGAAGTGATTGATTTTCTTACATTTTTAATCAACCCAAAGATATGAAATGTCAGTTCATGAAAATCTGAATGAGGGATGAGTGAGGGAAATAATGAAAAGGGAGATAAAGATGATAATGTTCCCCCACCTTTGGTTACCCATCTGTAGGTGTGATAGGGAGTGCAAGGTGTTTCCCTTGCCTGTGGCCCAAAATGCCAGGATAGGCTCCCATCCTCCTGCGACCCTACAGAGGATAACCAGTTCGAAGAATGGATAGATAGAAAAAAATGATCAAACAAGCAAACAAAAAGAACAGAAAATATATCAGGCTGAGATCATATGACAGAATAGTTGGATTGAGAAATTAAAAATGAGAAAAAATAAGAAAAAAGAAGTATTTTGCTAAAATAAAGTGGCAAAACCATTGTACAGTGATCAGGCACTAATATAATAGTACTTTATCAATGCAATAAAAAAAAAAATATTGTACTGTGATTAAAAACCATATAGGGATTATGTCAGTTATTAATGTATGTGGTTTTAAAGATGTAAAGGAAGCATTTTAAAACAGCATAGGTTGAAGGACACAAAATGAATAAACCTTTACGCAAGACGAGGTAAAATGAAATATAAAGTGAGTAAAAGACGAACTGCAGTGTGAAATGCAGAGGGGATGTCTGTGGCAAAGACTGTCAATGTCATGAGCCAATGATCTCTGGTAGCTCAAGTGCAGCAGGTCTATTTTTAATGTCAGGTTTCCATGGACAGCCAGTTTGTCCACAGAAACATTTATTAAGGGTTCATATTTGGCCTAATTGCCTTACCCGAACCCAGTTTAATTGATCCTCCTAGATTGGCCCCACTGCTTCCATTTTATGTTTGCATCATCAGAGTTGCAGCGGTTTAACTCTGTTGTTAGGTAATGACTCTCAATAAAAGATGCCAAAATGGATGGATTCTGTTGCTTGCTTGCCTCACTTTTGTATTTTGGAATTGGAAAATGTGGTCTTATTTCCAAAGGTCCAGCATAGCACATGACTGTTTGTCATGAATGAAAATACAACAGGTGTGCACCAGAAGTGCAAGTATGAAAACTCCCTAAGTAGCGAGTTTTAGTAGACAAAGTGAACTGAAAAACAACAGGGTAGCAGAGATTACATTTGTACAGATGTAAGTCAGTACAGACTATATAGCAAATTAATTTGTTGATATATGACAAGTAAATCATTTTCTTTTTAGATAAAGGATAATATAGTGACTGAAATAACACCACAAATGTATGTGATGCAACTTCAGAGTGTTGACAGCTTCTCTGAATATAATGAGAGCAGTATTTGATTCATTAAAATGTGCCACTCAGATCTGATGTACACAGAGTGTTACCCCAGGCTGTGTATGGTTGCTGAGCAACGCAGACAGCCACTTTAATTTAGAACAGTGGTTCTTAATACTTTTCCAGGAGACCTAAAAAAACTTCACATTTTGGATGTCTTCATTCTGTGGGAACAAGGTTCCAAGGGGTCAGAGTTTGGAATTAGATCTGTCCATTTTCTAATAAATAAGATTCTATTTTAATATTTGCACTGGGGTATATTCAATCAATCAATCAATCAATATATATATATATATATATATATATCATCAATAGACTGATTGATTGAATATGCCCCAGTGCAAATATTAAAGGAGAAATCCGCTTCCAGAACAACAATTTACAAATAATTTACTCACCCCCTTGTCATCCAAGATGTTCATGTCTTTTTGTCTTCAGTCGTAAAGAAATGATGTTTTTTGAGGAAAACATTTCAGGATTTTTCTTCATATAATGGACTTCAATTGTGCCCCTGATTTTGAACTTCCAAAATGTAGTTTAAATGCAGCTTCAAAAGGCTCTAAACGATCCCAGCCAAGGAAGAATTTTTTTCGAAAAATAAAAATTTGTATACTTTTTAAGCACAAAAGCTTGTGTAGCACAGGCTCTGGAATGTGCGTTCTTGAATGATTTGTTAATTTTGAAAAGATCTTTAATGTGACTCAGGAAGAACTAGTCGTCTCAGGGAGTGATTTGTTCAGTCGCGTATGCGCAACATCCTATTAGGTTCTGTACTGGAATTAGGTCACCTGTTTCGAGTCTTCGGGTTTTCCGAGTCGTTTGTTCATCTTATGGGGCTGTCACGTGATGAACGAACGACTCAAACCTGAAAACTTGTCAGATAAGAGGTGAGGTGAGCTAATCATAGACTAAAGACCCAGGTAAACAATGAATTAATCTTTTCTGTTTCTTATAGCATTACAGTTGCAGTGTGATCAACATTTGTGTAAGCAACAGATGTGTTAGGGAAGTAACACGTAACATTTTAATTATATTTTGCTAAAATTAACAAAATGATTCGAAAAAAGATTTGTTCATTTTGCTAAATAAGAATCAAAGGTCTGAGTCGGTAAAATGATCCAAACTTCCTATCACTACTACGAATCACGTTCATTGTCTGTGTACTCCGGCTCAAAAAGGTAGAGAATGGTTTTTTGTTTGTAAACAGCGTTTGACTTACTTTGTTAGTCTTTGCGTGTTCGCTTTGTAAACACTGGGTCTGTAGTTCCGCGTGACCTTTCGACGTGATGCAATAGTACGTAGTGTTGTGAACGCACATCTCAGAGCCTGTGCTACACAAGCTTTTGTATACAAATTTTTATTTTTCAAAAAAAATGACAGATCGTTTCACTAGATAAGTTCTTCACTAGATAAGACATGAACATCTTGGATGACAAGGGGGTGAGTAAATTATTTGTAAATTGTTGTTCTGGAAGTGGACTTCTACTTTAAAACAGAATATATACCATTTTCATGAAAAGTTCTGAATGTGAAGTAAGCTTGTTTTAGAGGTTTCAGGACAGATATTTTGAAGAAAGAGTATATTATATACTCTATAATACAGACATTAGATCTTTTGAGTCACACTTAGACAAAAAAAGTAGTGTGCCAATACTACGGTACAATTATGGCATTAAATGAGAATAAGATGTTACTTTGATAGATGGGCACTGTATAATTACCAGATTCATTCAGAAACGTTCAGTGTCCAAAACCCATGATTTGTCATAGTACAATGTCAAAAAGAAATGCATTTTGTAATGTGTTTTGCTAGCGTGTCTGTTCTGCCATTCTAATCCCTCTGTACACGATATGTGGCAAAGCAACACTACATAGCAAAATTCTACACTAGCTGTTAACATGCATGCACACCTGCTACTGAATCAACAGAAAACAATATAAAGGAAATTAATTTGGGATTTCATTCCAAGATTACAGATTTAAGAATGAAACCTCTTAGAAAAAGAATTTTAGTTTGAGATCAAATTCTTACTGCTATTTGGGTAAGGAAGCCCTAACAAAAACGTTTACAAGAGGTACCCCAGTATATATAATGGCACTGACTGAATAATTATGACTTCTGTGTACCATGATTCTTACATTTACTTGCCATGCGACTTTTCGTTAAAGAGAGATTCTTGCAGTAACAAATTATATACAAATTGTCCAGGTTCCAACTTGCCAATACTGATATTAAGTAATTCAATTAATTATAACTAATCAGAAAGCAGCAGTTGTAACTCTGCGTAATGAAAGAGAAAAATAAAACGTGTCTGTCAATTCATTGGAATGTTGAAGTGTCAGTCAAGTGTGGTTCACACCACACTGATGTGGTGTGGGGTCAGAGGGGTGTGAGCCTTGTGGGGGTCTCTATTAGTCATACTGGTCCCTCAGTCATGCCCTCCAGAGGCAGGGTGGTGGCATTATCAGTGGGCAGAGGTTGATCCTGGGAGGTTGGCATGTTGTGGGTAGTTGCTACAGCCAGACTAGCGTATGGCAGGTGGCAGTCTATGTCCAGGATGGGTGGGTAGTGCTGCCGATAACAGATGTACGCGAAGAAGAGGCCAATCAATCCCCCAACAAAAGCATCTGTTAGGAAAAATTAAGGTTCACTAAGTAAGACACAGTCTCAATAAATCTGCAAGCAGGACTTTCGTCCATCAATCCATTCATCCATACAGCTTTCTAACGGTCTGTCTTTAATATAATATTGTTTTCATTCTGTTATTGTTTTTATTCCCATGAATAATTCAAATAAACCACAAAGAGGATGGATTGTATTTTACAGCAAACAAAGTTTTCATCAACAAAGGCATCATTTACCCTAAGGTTATGCTATATCTAATTGTGGCTCTACTGAACTGAACATTTTAGTGCCCAGAGAAGATAATGTTTTGCCACTGACATAGGATTCTTCAGCAAACACGATTCACCTAATGGCTTCTGGCATTTAATGCCACCTTGAGAGAAGTATTTATGCACCACCATTGTGGGTTTTTTTAAAAGAGCTGTACTGCACCCAGACACACAGCTGTATAAGCAAACCACAAAGCAATTTCATTCCCAAAAAGTGAGGATTAAAATAAAATCGAATGACTGAAAAGAAAATTTGAGGATAGACTGATAAATTGCCCCTGGAACAAAACCACACTCTTTAGATCAGCATGCTACAGGGCAAGCTTGTATGAGTCCACAGCTTGTATTTACTTGGGACCAGATTGGAACAATCAAGTTTAATGGCCCATGCCACTATTGTTCATATTAGTTCTGTTCTACTACCCAGCAGGCCTCAGGGGACAGGTTCATATAAAGTCACAACAATAAGCAGTTGTTTGTCTGTTGTGAGGTGTCCTGCGAAGTGACAAGGAAATAAAAAAATATGTACATATAACCAAATTAAGGGGTAATATGCTTATGTTATGATGCGATAATATTTCGATATGAAGTCCACAAAGCAACATTTATGAAACAAACAAACCAAAAAGTTGTGAAATACTGTCTCAGTCTAAAATACATTCACACTGGTGTTTTAGGAAGCCAAACAGATTAGAATATTATTGTTATTTCTATGACAGTAATATTCATATATTGTAAAATTTTTACAATCACAATTGCAACTATACTGTAAAATAAATGAAAATGAATATTTCATAAGTATATTATTTTTGCTTTACACTACAGCAGGGGTGGCGAACATCGGTCCTGGAGAGCCACAGCCCTGCATAGTTTTGCTTCAACCCTAATCAAACGCACCTGAACAAACTAATCAAGGTCTGAAGGGTTACTAAAAAGCAACAGGTAGGTGAGTTTTAATTAGGGTTGGAGCTGAACTCTGCAGGGTGGGGCTTTCCAGGACCAGAGTTTGCCACCCCTGCACTACAGTAAGAAATTACAATACTTCTTTCCTAATTTTTACACTTGAATTTGGACTATAGTAACATTGCCCATTTAAACTGCTAGCAGTCAGCAATTCACACTGTACTATTAAGCTTTTATTTTGATGGAAATGTCAGTAGAGCCTTTATTTTGACGGAAAACTCCAGCTTCAGTGAAAACAGGCCTACAAAAACTAACTCACTACAAATCTATTGAACTGCTGTAATCATACAATCATTGCCGTGAAAATAAAGTGTTAACTGGTGGCAACTGCATTCCCAAATGGGTGCTAAACTCATGCAATAAATGAGTTTTACTGCATTCACTGTGAACTGAGCTGTTCTGAGGCACTAAAAACACCAGTTCACGAGTTGATCGCCTGAACAGATTTGATGAACGGATTAAGCCATTTTGTGCTTTCGGTTTTAGTTAGTTTGACAGATATTGTGACAAAGCATAATGGCCCAAAACACAATTTTAAACATTTTTTTTTTATGTTAGAATAAGAAGTTTAAATTAAATATATTTAAAAACTACCAATCACTAAAAAGACCAATCGTTTCATATCGTCATGTGACCATGATGATATCGAGACAGGTTTGCTACCACGATACAACAAAATTAATAATACCATTACATCCCTATTATTTATTGCTTAGCAACATAAAATCTAGGACATGCACACTTTTCTGGAGATAATTAACAGGGCCAGCTGCTTATATGCTGGAAAACTCCAAATTCTTATCATTAATTTGAAGGATATCACTTTTTTAATTCTCTGTAGCTTAAAGTTGGAAATTAACAAGGAGAAAAATAAATAATGATGTACATAGTAAACAGTAACTTTTTAAAATGCCATACTTTGATTAAATTAGTGTTTCTGAAAATGCTGTCACAGCACAGAGGAATATTTCAGCCAGAAATAATAATGACTTTCATTCTTATGTGAAACACAAAAAGAGATACACTGCTCACACTTACAGTTTTCACGCTGCTTTTGTCCACAATAAAAGAGAATGGGTACAAGGCTGTGGAGCTTTATGCAACTTGTCCATATATTTTAGGTATTCTAAATTCATATAATAGCTTTGTTTGAGGAACAGTGTCTTGCCTTATTTGATATCAGTGATAAGACACTCAAAAACCACTGATTAAGCACCACATTTATACAGTTCGAGTATGAATGAGATTCAAGGGTTGTGGTGGAGAAAAAGATTGTCAGTGCATGTGGTGACCTACATTTCATATGGGTTTGGCACAACATGATGCTGTGGAAGGCCCAAAACATACACAATTAGCACAAAGTGTCTTCTGCTACAGTTTTCTCTTTCTTAGATCATGGTGAAGCATGAGTTTAAATAAAACTGCAGGGTTCCCACTCTTTTTCGGTGATCATTTTCCAGGACTTTTCCAGGACATTTTTATTTTAATTATGGCGGGGAGACAATTAGACAAGGAGAACGCCCTAATGTAATATATTCCTCTCTAAAGAAGTCTTTAAAAACATAGTTTATGACCATGACCTACCTATAAAATAAGCTCTTTAATATGAGCTCTTAATTATAAATTACAACAAATGATTTTGGTAACCAATTTCAGTCCCATAGCAAAATAAACAAAATATATTGGAAGTATTAAATTATTTACCTATTTGAAAATAAAAATAAATTAAATCAGTTCATTATTTATGCTAACAATAATACAAAATATTTAAAAAATATTTGCATGTGTCCTTTAAATATTTTCAATAAAATGTTGCTTTAAAAGGGTCAAGTGAACAATGAGTGGCTTCTGACTAACTTAAACACCTCTGATAAGCCATTGCACATTACTGTTCATAGAAAATTAAATAAATATTCACGGAAGTGTTTGAAAGCAGCTAATTGTTACATTTCTCACATTTCTGTATCGACGTGGTACAGAAGTACTAATAGCCTACTTTTAACAATAATCAAAATCATTAGTTCACAAGTTACTGAATTACAGAAATACTTCTCTTAAAGTTGAACATTAGATAGAAGGTTTGGAAACATCAATGTTCAAACTGTCAAAAGTCAGTAGTGATGCACCAATCTTGATTTTTAATGGCCGATTCCGATTTTTTTACAAGCAAATTCCGATTTGTTAATATTTTTTTATGCAAGAGATAAGTTAAAATGAAAATATGACTACATGAACAAGATGTTTTTTGCTCTATTTCAGGGCAAACTTTCTGTAGCCATTTAAAATTAGAGGTAACCACTGCATTTGAATCAAAATCCAAAAGGGCTGGACAATAATTCAATATCAATACATTTCACAATATAATTTTTTTTTTCAATAACGGTGAAGTGATTTCTGATAATTCAATATATATTACCACTATTTTGTGGTGGTTGACTTCTTTCAATAAACATGAGCACTACACATTTCAAAATCAAAACACAGCATGGGTGTTTTAAATTTATGTATCTTTGAAGGGAAGCGACTGTCTTCAGAAATGTTTCGATGACATTTTCATTTTATCTGATAAAATGGCGTTCATGAGCACAGTGGTGCTTTGTGTACTGCCGTTACCAGGGAAACTGATGTTTCTGCCGCTCCAAAAGCACCATAATGAATTTGGCATTTTCATCAACTCTGTGTCCAGCAGCATGTTTACATTGTTGCTCACACTTTTTTTTCTGTTTTTCTGCAAAACTTTTCATATTCTTTAACATGTTAAGAAAACATTTATCATTTAACAAAGAAATATATTGTTATATAAATTTTTACCATATCGTCCAGCCCTACGATCCATAGAAAGATTCAAAGTACTTGAGCAGTTTCTGATCTCATTTCAAAATCTGAAGCAAAAACAGAATGGTCTAATTTTATCTTTGTGAAAGTATGCTACATAAAAAAATATCTGCAGGAAACAAAAACAGCACACTGGTTGATTGAGAGCGCAAATTCACTCTCTGACAGCAGGTGGTGCTTATGGAACAGCAGTGATACAGCGTTTCCCTGGTTACCACTGTAAACAAAGCAGCACTACGCTTAGAAATACTACTTTAATATGGATAATACAGTGGCAAGATGAGAAGAAAATACCATCTAAGCTTTTCTGAGTTCCCCTCAGAGATACATTCTGTAAACAGTGAGCTTGCTCTGCCAGGATTTTCTCCTCGTTGCATTCATCTTCAGCATCTCTGGCCTTTGTTAAAGTCCTATTTACAGACTTCGTAACATTTCCACACAAATAACATTTTGGAAAATGCTTGCAATACAGTTTGTGTGAGATCGGCTGAAATAAAACAAAAGAGCTGACTGCTAATTGTGCGTTTGGAGCAGAAACTGGCGAGTTACGATTTATGGCAGTTCAAACATTTTCTACTACTAGCATTATTTGTTTTGGGCTTGGCTAAAGGAGAATTCCTTTTTTTTAAATTCTCCAGAACAACTAAAGATTTTCCAGGACATTTTCCATTTTCTCTCATTTTCCATGTGTTTTCCAGGACTGGAAAATTGGTCATCAATTTTCCAGGTTTTCCAGGAAGCGTGGGAACCCTGAACTGGGTTCCTTGTGATAGCATGGGTGATTGTGAGGGACCAAGCAGTCGAACGCAAGGAACACAGGATTTCCAAACAAAAAATAATTAATTAAATACAAACAAAGTTACAAATTAATTTACTTTAAAAAACTAAATGGAAATTAAGAAAATAAAGACAGTTCTGGGCTCATAAAAATGGTCAACTGAACAGAAGCAAAATTAACAATAATCAAAACAAAATAAAGAAACACATGACTTCCTAAACATCACACGATGGAAACTTATATACACAAAGGACTAGTCCATTACACCTACACACACAGGGAATAATACAAGCATTAATAAACACAATCAAGTAATTAACTTCAAAATAAAGAAATCATAAACAGCAAATTAATTTACACAATTTTAGTAAACACAAATAGGTAAATAACAGCAACTGATGCCAGTCGGTCCTTCAAACACGCGGACCACCACCGGAACTAGAAAATGTGCACCTAAACTTGTTACTCATGGTATGAAATGAATACAAACTGAAAATAAATCCACAAAGATGAAACAAATCTGTGTCTGTTGTTATTATGAAATGTAAATACTGTGACCTGTAACAAAGATTAAATCTAATGAGCATACTAATATGCAAATCAAACTAACATGTATACAACCAAAAAGGGAATAGTATATATGCAAGTGCGTGTCAGCTACTGTGTTACTGTGTGGGCACGTCATCGGCCGTCACACTTCCCCCCTCTTCAGGAGCCTCACTAACACAGCGGGAAAGGAAGTCGGTGGTAGCATTGGCCTTCCCGGGAACATACCGGACCACAGATCGGACCACAGATCGAAAGGGCTGCATAGCCAAGTACAACTGAGTAATTCGACTATTGGTGTCTTTCATCCTCTCCAACCACTGTAGAGCCTTATGATCAGTTTCCACAATAAACTCTCTCCCCAATAGATAATATTTTAGGGAGTCTAAAGCCAATTTCACAGCCATGCATTTCTTTTCGATTGTGGAATAAAGGACCTCTCTAGGGAAGACACTTCGGCTGATGCAAGTCACAAGTTGTTGTCCACTGGACAACAACTTGTGACTTGCAACCAGCAACACTGCTCCAACCAGCAACACTGCTCCAATCCCTCATTCAGAAGCATCTGTTTGCACAATAAATGGTTTGATGATTTTCAATGTCAGCATCAGATCAATCTCTTTCCTCAAGGAGGCCTGTAAACGCTCAGGTGTTCGGTAGCTCATCCTTTTAACAAAGACATCAGTTTTCAACACAATATTGTGTTCAATTAATGTGGTAGCTCCTGGATACTCAAAAAATGTCAGGGTGGCAGAGAGCTCTCACCTGCACTTGGTGATCCTTTGGCAAATGATCCAAATCAACGCCTGCAGAAACTGACTGAGGCAAGTACTGTTCCTCCAGTTACTCTTCCTCCATCACCTGTTGTATCATCAGGACTTGCGACTTCTAAGGATGAGGAATCCACTCCTTAAGCAAGTTAATATGCAATACTTTATTAGGTCGGTCCAGGCCTGGTGCGGCAATTTCGTAAGTGGTGGGTCCTAACTTTCGCTTGATCTCATATGAACCCTGCTATTTTGCCAATAGTTTGCTCTCTTGCCTTGGTAACATCACCAACACTTTCTGTACCGGGTTAAAACTCATTTCACAAGCTGACCGATCATACCATTACTTCTGGTAACTTTGTGCTTCAGCCATGTGAGTCTGAGCCAGTTTTGTCATTGCCACAACCATTCCCTCATCTGCAAAACATAAGAGATAACATTGACAGAGTCCCCACTACACTGGTTGCCTTTCCAAAGTTCTTGTATCAGGGTCAAAGGACCTCTCACATCACGTCCATATAATAACTCAAAAGAAGAGAACCCGTTCGAGGCATTGCATTTGCTTGAATGTTTGATTGAACAGCTCAGTGAGGCCATCAGTTTGGGGGTGATGAGGAGTCGTCCGCAAACTCTCAATACCCAGAAGCTTATACACCTGCTTTAAGAGAGTGGACATAAAGTTAGTACCTTAATCCATAAGGATCTGGCAGGAAAACCCAAATCTGGAAATAGGCTGTATCAAGCAGGTTGCCAGGTACTTAGCTTTAATGGACTTCATTGGGAACACTGCAGGATATTTAGTTGCATAATCAGTTATGACAAACATGAATCGATTTCCAGCTTGACTCCTTTCCACAGGGCAAATGATGTCCATACCTAATCTCTTAAACGGCATACCAATGACAATTAGAGGTTGTAGTGGTACTGTGGCAGGTCTTTTCATGGAGAATTTGACACTCATGGCAACTCTTGTGGTAATGAGTCACATCTTTCTTCAATCCAGGCCAATAAAAGTGTCTCTTTTTTTGAGCTATGGTCTTATGTTTCTCTGTAGGTGGCCAGCCCAGGGGACTGAACGGCTCATCTTAAGAATTACTTCCTGGACACATTGTGATAGGTTAAGCTGTGTTATGGACTCAAACTGGCGATAGAGAATTCCTTGTTGGAAGAAATACCTTTTGGCAGAGTCAGTGCCCTCAGCGAAAGGGCGAAACAGCGAAATCAGTAGCTGTCTCTGGGCCCCATTCACAGATCCACACCTGAAGCTCAGGAGAGAGCATTCTGAGATACTGTTCAAGAATTATTATTTCGACTGATTTCCTCAACTATTTTACCTTTAGCTCAAATTCATTTCCCATACAGCTGTGTCACCCTAGCATACTTTAGGACTCTCTGATGATTTAACTTCCAAAGAACAAAATCTTCTTAGAAAGTTTCTGAATTAATGTCATACTTTCTCAGAATAGCTGGTTTAACACTATCATAATCAAGAGAATCATCAATGCTCATATGTACATATCCTGCTCGAGCTTTACCAGTCAGCAATGGAATTAAACGGAAAGCCCAATCAGACTTAGGTCACTCACAAGCAGCAGCAGTCCTTTCAAAAGTTATCAAGAAGTGTTTTAGATCAGAGACACTTAGATTTTCTAATTTAGCTTTAGTTGAAAAGTGACCTTTATAGCCTATTTGATGATGGCCTCTTTTACATCCTTTAGACTGTGATAGTGGTTAGCTGGAATCATGGTCACCATCCTCAGTTTCTCCAGGACATAAATTCGTAGCCATGGATCAGGAGTGGGGGTAGTACTAGCTTGAATTTGAAGCAAGCCAAACTGATGCTGTAGGGCTTTAAATCTTCATTCTTGTTCCTTTTGCTCCTGGGCTCTCTTAGCCTCCCGAGCATCCATCTGTGCTCGAAACAAACTTGTCTGATCTGTAAGCGCTGGCTCCTGTCCTCCATTGTCTCCACCTCCTTTTCCTGTGCTTCCATTGCACTGGCCTTTGCAACCACTTCCATGGGTTACAAAAAGGTAGGGAGAATCAAAAAAGGGGGAAAGAGAAAAAGCGGAAAAAACGGAACTCTGCAACCTCTGTTGATCCCACTTCTGACACCATATGTGAGGGACCGAGCAGTCAAAGGCAAGGAACTTTATTAAACTTTATTATTTATTAAATACAAAGTTACAAATTAAATCACTTAGAAAACTAAATGGAAATAAAGAAAATAAAGACAGGTCTGGGCCCATAAAAATGGTCAACTGAACAGAACCAAACTTAATAATAATCAAAACAAGATAAACAGACAAACGTGACTTCCTAAACGACGCACGACATGAGGGAAACTTACATACACAAAGGACTATTCCATTACACTTACACACGCAGGGAACAATACAAACATTACTAAACACAATCAAGTAATTTCCTAAAAAAAAAATGACTGTGCCCTTAGGGCATAAGTCACAGTGCAGGCTGTGGGGAAGGCAATGTCCACATTAGTGGCCCACAGAGTTGGGGAGTAAAGAAATACATGTAACGTCATGTATGTAAAATACAAAATATGAGTAACTGTATTACGTTATAGTTACATTTTAAATGGGTGGCCAATTGAATTACAGTAACATCTGAAAAGTATTTTAAATTACCGAAGTGATTACGTTAAAATTTGATGTCATTTATTTAATTTAATATTAATGCAAAATTATTATTTTTTGACCAATGAGGCAACTGGTGATTCTCTGACTCTGACTCACGTACAGCCTGTTCAAATAGCAGCCTGGTCTGCAGAGTGCAGACTACTGCCAACTCGTACTTGTCATGGAAAGACGATTTTACTTATAGTGTTGGGGATGTCACTTTAAAAAAGTAATTATAGTTACTAGTTATTTCTCACAAATAGTAACTGAGTTAGTAACTGAGTTACACCATTATAAAAGTAACTAATTACCAGGGAAAGTAACTATTGTATTACTTTTTAAAAAAGGTTCAAATATGTCAAATAACTTGGATGCCCCCAATATTAAATTTGTTAAATGAATGAAATTTAAATTAAATGAATGAAATTTTTTGTTTACTCACCAGACTAATAATAAATATCTGACATACTATTATATTGTAGTCAACATTTGAAGTACACCTAGCATCAGTCAGTCAAACATTATAATATGACATTATGATAATTTAGATAACAAAACTACTACGAATTGTACTACTAATAACAATATAAAACCCACTAAAAACTAATCAGCTGCTAGGTTCAGGAATATTAATCATGTTGTCTGCATTCGCTCTAACTGATTTGCTGAAATCAAAACAGGGACGATAATAGTTGAGTGCCAGCTAATGAGATTGCCGTTTGTGCATTAGTTCCAAAACCAGCAGTTCTTAAAAGCTGAAGAATCCTAGAGTCCTGTTATTTTGACAGGAAAATACAGCAAAGAATATTGTTTGGTATGGTACATGGTATGTACATGGTATGTAAGTTTCTCTTGCTCGGTATCTTTCTTTGCGTGTGTGTGAGACAAAACGACGGCTAGTCATGTGCCTTCACACTAGAGTTTACGGTTCATTAAATACAGGTACGCTGCATATTCATACAGATGAACTGAAAAATAAAATTATAATATAATAGTAACGCCACATTTTATTGTCAGTAAAGGTAACAATGTTGTAACGGGGGAAACAGTAATTTTGTTTACCTACTGTGATAAATAGTATGAGTTTGTAGCAAGTTTTCTCATTGGTTATTATGTATGCGTATGTACGTATACAGAAGTGTTCAGTAAACGACATCTAAAACAGCATGCAAGTCTAGCGTGGTTCATGACATGGTGTCAGAAGTGGGATCTTAGCTCAGTGGAAGTTGAGAGACTGTTGCTATATTGCCCCATTAAGTGAAGAGCTGCACAGTCGTGAATATGTTCAAATTGTCGCCGCCAGAAAGTTTCCTGTTTGAAAGGCAGAGCGAATGGCCAGAGTGGAAACAGAGATTTATGCGTTACAGAACAGCCATCAAATTATCACTGGAGGATGGCGATGTGCAGGTCAGTGCTCTCATTTATTCCATGGGGAAGGATGCAGAGAATATATTTAAATCATTCACGTTCGATAACGACGACAACAGAGACAACTATGAAGTGGTGATTCAGAAGTTTGACGAGTACTTCATTCCCCGAAGAAATGTGATATATGAACATGCACGCTTTCATCAGTGGTGTCAGCGAGATGGAGAGACAGTTAAGGCGTTCGTAAGAGGACTTTATGAGCTCTCAGAACACTGTGATTTTGGCAAATTAAAGGAAGAATATATCCGAGACAGGATTGTGATCGGGTTGA
Source organism: Labeo catla (assembly GCA_012976165.1). NCBI lineage: Eukaryota > Metazoa > Chordata > Actinopteri > Cypriniformes > Cyprinidae > Labeo > Labeo catla. The sequence continues at coordinate 113,875 of VONZ01000982.1, forward strand.
AAGACAAATCTCTGTCAGAAAAGCTGCAGCTTCAAGAAACACTGACACTTACTAGAGCAATTGAAATGGCACGTGGTCACAAGCTCATTAAAAACCAAAATGCGGAGCAAAGTGAAAGTAAATTGGAGGAGGTTAAACTCTCCCAACAAAATCGTGGCAGAGGAAAGAAAATTACCACTGAAATACAGAGAAAAGGACAACGCTATATAAATTAATGGAGTGACAGGAAGAAATGCACAAGATGCAATAAAATACATAATCAGAGAGAACGCACCAGACGTCATTTGGACGTCGTTTTTTGGGCTAAATCAAGTCAGCCCGTCATGGACTTCTTTTAGCCCAAAAATCGACGTTGAAAATTGGTCTTTGTTTGGTCCGTCTAATTTTGGTCCAAATTTGCCGCACAATCGACGTTGAAAATTGGTCGTTGTTTGGTCCGTCGGATTTAGTAGTAATTCACATCCGGGACATTTCCTTGTGTGCGCGCCTCACCCATTTGAAATATTTTTTTACAGACGGCATTTTCTTTCCTCGCGATGCGGAGAATATGACGATGGGAAACAACTAAATAAAGTGTTTAATCTTACGCACAAAATGTGTTTTGTAATATCATATCGTTTTATAACGATATTAATGTGCTGTATGCCGCTAAACTTTTCTCAAAGACATTTTTTTCCACTCGCGATGCGGAACAGACGAGAGCGCTGTGCAATTAACGCTAGCTCTAAACTTTTTCTTTGAGAGATAACGTTACTTCCTTCCGATGCGGAGCAGACAGGACAGTTTTATCAAGGAAAACACAGAAAGTAAGTGTTTTACCTCATTTACATTATGTATAATATTACTTTATGGCCACATTAATATGTTGTGTGCACCTAAACGTGTTACCGGGAAGGAGAGACGTGAGGCGAGCGGATCCATTTGCGAGCTTTATTATAAGGACAAGACAGATACAAGGTCGTGCAGGCAGGGTCAAACAACAGTAAACAGGAATGTAGGAGGCGAGACGAGAGAATAGTCCAGGAAGACGAGCGATAGTCCGAAAAGGCAGGCGGCTAGACAGTCCAAGCGAGAAAACCAGGTGGGAAAAACAAAACACAGGGAACTAGGAAATCGGAACTCGGAACAAGAAACTAGGAAGCAATAACAAAGGGAATACAACAATATAACAATCCGTGACTGCACTGGGAAAGTCTGGGGCTTTATAGGAAGCCTGATTGGTCACGGGGGCTGACGCAATCAGTGCGGTGGAGGATGGGAGATGCAGTCCGGAATGTGGTGCAACAGTCAGAGTGTGTAGGTCAGGTGAGAGTGACCTCTGGTGGTGAGCGGACAACGGGACACCGACCAGATTCGTGACATAGCCCCCCCCAAGGAGCAGCTTCCAGACGCTCGAAGGGAACAACAGTCCAGGGGAGCGGTGGGGTGGGAGTGAGACAGGGCAAGGGCTGGAGGGCCAGGTCCATGTGGGGGGCCCAGTGATTGAGGCAGGACCGACAAAGCAGGTACCTTCCAGGGCGGGGCCGGAGGCGGAGCAGGAGCCCTCCTGGGCGGAGGCGGAGCAGGAGCCCTCCAGGGCGGAGCCGGAGGCAGAGCAGGAGGCGCAGGAGCCCTCCAGGGCGGAGCCGGAGGCGGAGCAGGTGGCGCAGGAGCTCTCCAGGGTGGAGCCGGAGGCGCAAAAGCCCTCCGAGGCGGAACAGGAGGCGGAGCGGCCCTCCAGGGCGGAACAGGAGGCAGAGCAGGAGGCTTCCGGGGCGGAACAGGAATCCGAGTCTCGGTCTGGGACCTGGGGAAAGCAGGGACAGAGGAGGTAGACAGAATAGGGGCAGGAGGCGGAGCAGCCCTCCGGGGCGGAGCAGGAGGCAGCAGCCCTCCGGGGCGGAACAGGAATCCGCGTCTCGGTCTGGGACCTGGGGAAAGCAGGGACAGAGGAGGTAGACAAAATAGGGGGAGAAGCAGAGAGCTTGTAAGGGGACGCCACCTCCAAGGGAGGATCTACAGCCGTAGCTGACACCTCAGGAGGTATTGGCGCGACTTCTCCGACCGAGGGGAGCTCTAGAGCAGGCTTGTGACCAGACGGGAGCTCTGGGGCAGGCTTGTGACCAGACGGGAACTCTGGAGCAGGCTTGTGACCAGACGGGAGCTCTGGAGCAGGCTTGTGACCAGACGTGACCGCAGGAGTTGGCTGGCGAACAGATGTGACCTCTGGAGCCGAGTGTGCAGCCCACACACTGAGAATGGCGATCGCCAGCACGCTAGCAGACATGACGTGACAAGGCTCAGGGAGGTCAGACAAGACCTCTGGCGCAGACTTGACGACGGGCAGGACTTCTGGAATTGTCAAGATCGCTGGAGCGTAGTGTGCGGCCCAGATGCTGAGGATGGCGGTTGCATCACACTGGCAGACATGATGTGACAAAGCTCTGGGCGGTCAAACGAAACGCGACTTGACTCTGGGCGCTCAGACGAGACATGGTGAGGCTCTGGACAGATAGACGAGATGTGTCGAGGCTCTGGAAGGTCAGACGAGACGTGACTTGGCTCTGGAACAGCAGTAATAACTTCCTTTGGCTTATGAAGATCAACTGTGGTTTGACTTAGTTCGTGGAGATTGGCCGTGACTTGACTTGATTCGTGAAGCTCAGTAGTGAACTGACTTGACTCTTGGAGATCAGCGGTGATTTGACTTGGCCTATGAGGATCAACGGTGACTTGACCTGACTTGTGAGGATCATTGACTTTACTTGACTCCGGAACCACGGCTGTGGCTTTGCTTGACTCAGGAGGAACGGCCCTGACTTCACTTGGCTTGTGAAGATTAACAATGACTTCCCCTGGCTCAGGAACAACAGCCTTGACGTTGCTGGACTTGGAAGCTTGACTGGACTTGGAGGCTTGACTGGACCTGGAAGCTACAGCCGTAGCCTGACTTGACTCTGGAGCAGCGGCTGAAGCTTGACTTGGCTCTGGAAAAACAGCAGCAGCTTGGCTTGGCTCATGAGGATCTGCTGTAACCTGGCTTGGCTCATGGAGATCCGCTGTAACGGGACTTGACTCCTGAACAACATGGCTTGGCTCAGGAACAACAGCTGTAACGTGACTTGACTCAGGAACAACATGGCTTGACTCAGGAACAACAGCTGTAGCGTGACTTGACTCGTGAAGAACAGGTGTGACTTGGCTTGACTCGTGGGGAACAGCCGTAACGTGACTTGACTCGTGGAGAACGACAGCTGTGTCTTGACTTGACTCTGGGGTAGCCGCCACGGCATGAAGGAGCGCCATTTTAGCTGCCCATACCGTCACTAGAGGCGTGTCCAGCACATGAGCCATCATGGCCACAGGTGGCGTCCAGGTGCTGACCACCGGTTCTGGAGTGGCAGCCATATTGTGGAGTGGCTTGGAGATGGCAGCCATCTTGTGGAGGGGCTTGGAGACGGCGGCCATCTTGTGCAGTGGCTCTGGCGTGGCAGCCATCTTGTGCAGGGGCTCTGGCTCAGGAAAGATGGCTGTTACTTGACTTGAGATAGGAGCGACAGCTCTGACTTGACTTGACACAGGAAACACAGCTTTGACCTGGCTTGGCACAGGAACAAGGACTGTAGCTTGACTTGACTTGGAAACTTGACTTGACTCTGGAAACACAGCTGCAACTTGACTTGACTTGGAAACTTTACTTGACTCAGGAAATGCAGCTGCAGCTTGACTTGACTTGGAAACTAGACTTGACTCAGGAAACACAGCTGCAACTTGACTTGACTTGGAAACTTTACTTGACTCAGGAAATGCAGCTGCAGCTTGACTTGACTTGGAAACTTGACTTGACTCAGGAAATGCAGCTGTAACTCCATATAGCTCTGGTATGGCAGCTGTGACGTGACGGAGCTCTGTTTCCGCCGCCATCTTGTGAACGGACTCCGCCGTCGCCGCCATCTTGTGAGCGCGCGCCGGCGCTGCCACCGTCTTGTGAACGGGCACCGCAGTCGCCGCCATTTTGTGAACGGGCACCGCAGTCGCCGCCATTGCACAAGCGCGCTCCGACACGGCCGCCATTTCACGAGCGATCCAGGCGGCAAACCTGTTTGTAGCATCGTGCTCCGGCATGACCGTCCATCTGCGAATGGGACGCGCGGTGGCCATCGCCGCGTTGTCGCGCTCCCTCTGCGCGACCCCCACGGTGCACGGCGAACCCACACACAAAAACGCAAAGTTCAAAAAATCCTCCAGTGACGAGTGCGGGCCCTCGCGTCTCAGTTGTGTACGGAGGGGCTGATTCACGCCGTCACAAAAAATCTCAATCATTATACAGTCCGGGAGAGTGGAATGATTAGCAATGGAAATAAACTCACGGGTATATTGTTCGAGTGTGTGTGATCGCTGTTTGATTCTGCAAAGAGTTATGTCCGTGTCCATATCAGATGAATATCCGGGGTGAAAGCTGCTGGATCCTGTTGTGTCGGATTGTTCTGTTACCGGGAAGGAGAGACGTGAGGCGAGCGGATCCATTTGCGAGCTTTATTATAAGGACAAGACAGATACAAGGTCGTGCAGGCAGGGTCAAACAACAGTAAACAGGAATGTAGGAGGCGAGACGAGAGAATAGTCCAGGAAGACGAGCGATAGTCCGAAAAGGCAGGCGGCTAGACAGTCCAAGCGAGAAAACCAGGTGGGAAAAACAAAACACAGGGAACTAGGAACTCGGAACTCGGAACAAGAAACTAGGAAGCAATAACAAAGGGAATACAACAATATAACAATCCGTGACTGCACTGGGAAAGTCTGGGGCTTTATAGGAAGCCTGATTGGTCACGGGGGCTGACGCAATCAGTGCGGTGGAGGATGGGAGATGCAGTCCGGAATGTGGTGCAACAGTCAGAGTGTGTAGGTCAGGTGAGAGTGACCTCTGGTGGTGAGCGGACAACGGGACACCGACCAGATTCATGACAAAACGTTTCTCACAGTACGTGCTGTGCCTTCCTGAACTTTTTCTCAGAGAGATATTTTCTTTCAATCACGATGCGGAGCGGACGGGAAAGTTCATTTACATTATGTGTAATATTACTTTATGATGATATTAATATCCTGTGTGCACGTAAACATTTCTCATAGATCTAAATTGCTATGCAGTGCTGAGGTGGAGGTCGCTTTTAACAGGGAAACACTAGAAGTAAATGTTTTATGTCATTTAAAATATGTATTTTATAACGTCATATTGACTTATAGTGATATTTATATGTGCTGTGCTCTCCTGAACTTTTTCTCAGAGAGATATTTTCTTTCAATCACAATGCAGAGCAGACGGGAAAGTTGGTTTTATCAAGGAAAATGCCAAAAGTAAGTGTTTTACTTCATTTAAATTATGTATTTTATAAGATAATATTACTTTTACTTTGATGACATTTATACATTCTGCATGACATCCGCTTGCTTTAATGGGCGCGCACACTGAACATTCAAGTCTGGAGCAGAAGGAGTTACCATGGAAATGGGGCGGAAACTCAACTGTCCAGCAGCAAAACACGTCTCCCACTGTTGTTTTCACAAATTTCAGGTAAGTTTAGTCTCTAAGATTTCGCAAATAGTACATACATGTGTTCCTGACACTTTCTTTCATGTAAATGATACACTTCTGTTAAATATTTCTTTTATAGAAATGGTTTATTGTCTTCAGAAAAAGTCTGTTAGCATCTCAACCGTAATGCTAACTATAAGAGGTAAGTTAGGTTAACTATTGACTCAAGCTCTTGTTTATGAAAGTCTGGGCTTTTAATGTCATCTTAATTAATGTTACTTGCTGTTTTGCTTTTTTTTTATAAAGGTTTTGCAGGCAATTTGTCATTGGATGAAAAGAAGGAAGCTAATTTACTTAACAGAAGTATGCAATATACGGTTAATCGGATACAAAATTAACATACAGTGTGAAAATGGGCTGAAAGTACTTTAAACATGTTTTGATCATTTATGGTAAACAAATATTGATTCCACTTGTCCTGTGACTTCAGCAGTTTCAGAAAAACAACTTCTACGACACAGGAAGTTCCTGATTTTAAAATTTCTGAAGAGAGCTGCTGACAGAGATATAGAAAACACAGGTGATCTGAAAAAGCTTATTAAATTACTTTAGATGTATCTTTCATAATATATTTAGCCTGTATCACCATGCAGCTGTAATTTTCTTTTGCAAAATTATATATATCTATATACTTTTATGTTTGTTTGCTTGTTAGATATTTTAAAAGGACTTACATACAAACATAAGTAACACTGTACATGAGCATTAAATAAGTAAACCTAAAAATGTAAATTCTGTTATTAAATTGTATTGTTTTGTATATTCTATAGATTATTTACTTTTCTTTTCTGCATTTCACCTTTGCTGTAATTTACTTCTAATAAACCTGACGTTGTATAATAAATATTGTTGACAGATTGTTTATGTTCCTTCCTAGATTCTTCCATGCTAATAGCCGTGCAACAGAGTTGGAACGTATCTCCTGTCGAAATACATCTCTAGACATTATGAACCATATGACCAGTAAGTAATACCTTAAACATACACTACCATTCAAAAGTTTAAGGGTCAGATTTGTCATGTATTTGAAATAAGTCTTTTATGGCAACAACTGCTGCATTTATTTGATTAAAATACAGTAAAACAGTAATATTGTGAAATTACCATTTTTAAACTATTTTCTATTTCAGTATGTTTTAAAAAGTGATCTAACCTGATTTTGCAGCATCGTTATGCTTACACCGGGCACAACACGACAAAATACAGTAGAACCCATTATAATCATTGATGCTGTCTACACTGGATGCAGCGAGGGGTGACACAACAAATCCCATACAGTAAACTGCTACCACATTCTATTTATGACAAATTACATTTTACAATGTATTCACATAGAAAACAGTTATTTTAAGTTATAATAATAAACAATACTGTTTTTATTTATGATCAAATAAATGCAGTTTTCTTGGTGAACATAAGAGACTTATTTCAAAAACATAAACAAAACTGACCACAAATGTTAATAACACAAGGGATACAAACATTAGTCCATTTATTCTAATAAAGAGCAAGAACTCTTAAAAATATTAACATAAACAGTTTTTTTTTTTTTTTACCTTTGGTGATTTGTATTGTATACCAAGAATGCAAATGCACAGTGACGTAGATTGTCTGTCTATGCTGGATGCAAACTAGAGCGACCATTGAAAGTCAGTACATGATAAATAGAATGCGGCATCAGTTTGCTGTCAGGGATTTGTAGTGTTGCGCTGTGCCTCATCCAGTGTAGACAGCATCACTGATTATAATAGGTTCTATCGTATTGTGTGGTATTTTGTATGCATTTTGCTCACGGTGTTAAAACTGGTATGATGCCATTCATAACTAATAGAATTTTTCTATTTCAGAGACTGAAAATCATCAATAAAACACAAGGTAATGATAACTTATTTTAAGAATATAGTAAGACTAACAAGAATAAATAAAAATGCATCTGTGACTTCATATTGCTTCTTATTTTTCAGTGGATTGATAGCTCCAACACCAATTAAGCAGACCTGAGCAGCTGATCAAGGATCACCAGAAACTCTGCAGAACTTCAGTACCCAGTCCTCAATAAGTCCTCAATACCCAGGACTGGAAACCAGAGTTGTAAGTCATCAATCTAACAGTCATCCTGACAGTTAGGGTATGTCGAAAAACTCCTATCTCATGTTCTTCCTCAACTTCAAAACGGTCTAATATCACTGTTTTACCTTTTTTGTTAAGGGTGTTTGATCTTCTTTGCATGTTCACTTTGCAAAGACTGTGTCGGTACTTCTGCAGCGATGTAGGATGATTTCGAAATTATTTTTCAAGTTGAGGGAGAAAATACAATTGGAGTTTTTCAACATACCCTAACTGTCTTGAGACAGAATACACAGAGTTCAGGGAGAGAAAGGCAAGAAGAGCGTTTGAGATTAAAAAGTATTTTAAATTGTATTCTTTTAATGAAAATAACTAGTGTTGGGTTCGAGTCCACCTAAGTCGAGTCCGAGTCGAGTCCGAGTCATTTACCAATCGAGTCCAAGACGAGTCCGAGTCCAAAATGGGCCAAGTCGGACTCAAGTCCGAGTCCCAAAGGGCCGAGTCCGATTCGAGTCCGTCCGAGTCCAAGGAAACACTACTGTTTGTCAGTATCTTAACATTGTTTTAATCCAGGGGTGTCCAAACTCAGTCCTGGAGGGAGGTGTCCTACAGAGTTTAGCTCCAGCCCCAATTAAACACACCTGAACCAGCTAATCAAGCTCTTACTAGGTATACTTGAAACCCCCTTGCAGGTGTGTTGAGGCAAGTTGGAGCTAAACCAAGGACCAGGACCGAGTTTGGGCACCCCTGTTTTTAACCTTTACAACTAGAAAAATGCAATGTCAGTTGAAATGTAAGAAAAGCAAACCTCTAGTGGATCTTGCCATTTTGATTTCACAACATCTCATAAGTGTCCATGCTCTGCTTAGCAAACTTAAAGTCATTTAACAGAAGTTATGGCTGATCTATGTAATGTGACATATTTTAGAGTGAAACAGGTTTTAGAATGTGAAAAATTATAGGTTTATACTTGAGTTTATTCATCAATGTAGTAAATGTATAAATTCAAGGGTGGGTGTAAAGGAGTAGGTATCTTGGTGAATGGGACCTTAAGAGCAGAAAACATGTAGCCTCTTGCAGCACCTCTTTTATTTCTGATTGTGGCTGTGTGTGTTTTGGATTGTATATGACTTTTTTTTTTTTTTTGAATGAAAATGAGGTTGTGAGGGATAAACCTAGTCTTTACAATGGTATACACTGTGTATAAAGCCCTACCTATACTTTCCATAAGTCACAGCAAACTCACACCTGTTTTATTTTTGAATGCATTTATAGTTACATTAATTACAATAAATTACATTATATAAGAAATAATTGATGATGGGCCATTTAATTATTAAAAAATCATGCACACCCAAGATGGTTTTGGACCCATAAAAACTGTTGCTGCAAAGATGTTAGAAAAATTATTTTTCTTTCAAGCTAGAAACTGCCACCATGTTTAAATAATAATAATTTCAATACAGAAAAAAAATCAACTAATGTAAAAAGAATCAACTAATGTAAGTAAAACATTCTCGAGCTCAAGGCAAGTAAACACTCCAAGTATTACATACAAGCAAAAGTATTAATACATATATTAATCAAAAATACAAATTAAATAATATTTTTTAAAACAGAATCTTTTTTTAAAATAGAATTGTAGGGGTTTTTTAGGTAAGTTTTTGTAGGTAAGTTTTTTTTTTTTTTATGAAGGTCTATATAAAGGCTGTTACAGAAATAGACTACAGACATTTCATGAAGTAATAAATGTTAAAATAAAAAACTGCAAAATCTTCACTGTATACATTAAAGATAATTCTTATTACAGTTAATAAGTGATTCAGTCAAGAACAGTGAGTGATTTTCTCTTTTTCTTTTGTTGTTTGATTGTTGTTTGACGTGGTCGGCTGCTGCAGGTTTACGCTGCTGTCGCTGTAAGATCTGACGCACATTTCAAATATTTTGACGCATCAGTATATCTCCCAGCTGTTCAGGTTTACTTAAGACAAAACCGACTTCATTTACATGAATAGTCTCCAATACGAGCATGTGTGTAGCAATAACAAAGCCTATTAAAAGCGAAAGAGAACTCTGTATTCGCACACTGACTAAGAGGTGTGTTCTGTGATCGCGCTTTGAGTGTGTGCGCACATAAACCTGTCGGCTTTCAAGTAGCCTACTGGACAAGACTTTCGTGATAATGCATCGAGTCAGTGACATTTCCGTCAACTGTCTCTGTACTCGGACGGACTCAGGATATTTTCCGAGTCCGAAAGGCTCGAGTCCGAGTCAAGTCTGAGTAAAAATGCATCCGAGTCCGTGACAAGTCCGAGTCGCTTAAAAATTGAACTCGAGACCGGACTCGAGTCCAAGTATGAGTCTGAGTACCCCAACTCTAAAAATAACTGATTGGTTCGCTAGATAAGACCCTTCTTCCTCAGCTGGAATCATTTACAACCGCATTTGGGATCGTTTGAAGCCGCATTTACACTGCATTATGGAATTTAAAAATCGGGGCAAAACGTAACAAAAAAACATAACGACTGAAGAAAGAAAGACATGAACATCTTGGATGACAAGGGGGTGAGTACATTATCTGTGAATCTTTGTTTTGGAAGTGGACTTCTCCTTTAAGGGATGCCTTAATCACAAAATTTTTACTGTGCACTGAAATGTGTGCTCCCTAAAGAGCTGTGAAAACCAGGAGGCATCGATGCTCACTACGTTACCTTATAGGAAGTTCTGAAGCTCAAAACTTAAGAGATAATTCACTACAAAATGACACGTGACTGATTTTAAAACACAAACCAATATCATATTTCAGCATAAACATACATCACTAGACAGGTAATGTCTAATCTAGCAAACATGTAGAATTTATTTATGGCTAAAATCTTGCACATTCATGTAACAAAGTATTTATCATAATGTACTGTAAATAGCATTAAAAGAGATATTCATTTTAATGCTGTGTGTAAATATCAGTAGTGATGCTGTACAGTGAGGATGGAAATAGTCACCAGTGTGTGTAGTGAGCCTCTCTCCTTATCAATGTCTGAATTTGTAAACACAATTTATCAATTTTTTTTTTTTTAATTTATATATGTTTCGGCATTTATTACCATTTTAGGGATCACTGTTTTAGTACGGTTCTTATGTACTGTCCATTTAACATTTCAGCAGCTGAATTCTTTTAGTACTTGCATAGTAATTTTAATTGTACCACATTTGCGATGCATATATAGGAAGTGACATAAAACTGTGTTGAAAATTCTAGAAAATTGTTCTCATGCTGTAAGTCAGTTCCCACTCTTTTGTTTATTTGTTTGTTTGTTTTTAACATTTACATTTTGGTTCTTGTTTTCTTTCTCATTTTTAGATGCTGGAGAAAAAGCAGCCAGGCTAAAGTATTTAAAGTGGAAACTTTTGTCGTGGCTCAAAAATTCAGGATTGGGATGGTGGAAGGAGCAGAAGAAGCAGAAGACCAGAGATCAGGCAGAGATCTACTGATGCCCCTGAGGGAACTGTTTAACTAATGTGTTCGGTTAAACCAAAAATTTTCAGCACTCACTTTCATGTCTTTCCAAACCTGTAAAACTTTTGGTCATCTTTGAAACATAAATGTAGATCTTTTTAATGAAATCTGAGAAATTTCTGTCCCTCTATTTCACACTTTATGCAACTACCATTTTCGAGCCTCAGAAAGGTAGTAAAGACAGCATTAAAGTAAGCCATGTGACTCCAGTTGTTTAACCTTAATTTTATGAAGTGATGTGAATGGTTTATATGCACAAAAATCATTGCATTTTTATTCACACACACAAAAAAATCTTATGGTGCTTTTGTAAAAATGCGTTGGAGATACCTAATGTATGAATAAAGATGTAATTTTGTTGTTGTTGCTGTTTTTTGCATACACAAGGCATCTGTTTAAAAAAAATATATTTATTTGCATTCTGCACAAACCTTTCTTATGGGTTTGGAGTGACATGAGAGTAAGTAATTAATGGCAAAATTAGCATTTTTTGGGTGAGATGTGTTCTAATGTGGTTAGAATTGGTCATTGTCCTGTGTTATAAACATTTTCAGTATTTCAAAGATTACTGTTTTGAAAAATCAGTTTCAAATAAGTACTGCTCCTTTGAAAGTTGTATTTGAAGAATACTGAAAATATGTTTCCCACAAAAAATATTGGGCAGCACAACTGTTTTCCACATTGATAATATTCTTAAATGTTTCTTGAGCAGCAAATCATATTAAAAATGTTTTCTGAAGGGTCATGTGACACTGAATACTGCAGTAATTATGATGAAAATGTAGTTCACATGAATAAATTACCTTTCAGAATGTATTCATATAGAAAACATAGTTATATTTTATAATTTTACTGTTTTTACGGTATGTTTAATCAAATGCAGGCTTAATTTGTGAGCAGGAAAGTGTTTTTTACTTGAAAGATGTATTTAATGTGTTTTAGTACTCTTTTGTGAATTGTCTTATTTTGAATATGAGATAAATATAATCATGAATTTACGGTTAAAATTCGGCCTGAAAAAGACGTCTTTTTAACTTTCACTTTACAACCATATTTAGACGTAATTTGGACGTCTTTTTATAGACGTCTTTTCGACGACCTGAAAAACACATCTTTTTGTCTTTCACTTTTCAACCAAATTTTCATGTTGTTTAGACGTCTGGCATTGTCGTCCTTTCGACGTCTTTTCGACGAGTTTTTGCTGGGTGGGAACACTGTCCTGCCAAAAAAGCTGAATGTCGAAAGCGCAAAAAGATTGACTATTTCGCGGTAGTCTGCCACACTAAGACAGTGCAGGAAGTAACATCTTATGAAGATGCAGGGTCAGCAATGTTTTTGGGCTCTGTTCAAAGTAAGGATGCACCCATTCCACCATGGACAGTTGACATCCTTATGGAAGGCCAAGTAATCAATCTCAAAATTTGTTTCTGGTGCAGATGCCACTGCAATATCTGAGAAAACTTATGAAAGCCTGAAAAATAAGATACCACTGAGCAAAACAAATGTAATACTGAACAGTCCGGGTGGCAAGTTGGAGTGTATGGGCCAGATGACAACAAAAGTAAGCAATAAAAATTGAAAAACTGAAAAAGAGAGTTTGGCTTCAGTTTGAACATGCGAAAAGCTGTCACGATATCTCTGCAGTTTAGAGTCCTTCAAAGTACTCACAGATCATAAGCCTTTAGTCCCTTTGATAAACCAGAAAAACAAAAGGTTCCCATTCGCTGCCAGCAGCTCCTAATTAGGATGATGCGCTTCAAGCCACTGGCAGTATATACTCTGGGAAAGTCTCTGCTTATAGCGGACACCCTGTCCTGACACTCCCTGGCCAACTCAGAACAGTCAGACCTCGAAGACGAAGTCGAGGCCTATATAGCTGGAGTCAAGGAGCACTTGCCAGCTTCACCCCAGAAGCTACATCAGATAGCTGATGCTACGAAAGCATATGAAGAGTTGCAAAGCGTGCTTAAAAATGTCCAGCAAGCATGGCCTAAACATAGGTGGTGCCTGTCAATTTGCAAGCTTACTTTAGCCAACCAGGGTTTCTGAGTGAGTCTGCAGGGCTTCTCCTGCATGGGTCAAGAATTGTGATCCCAATCAAAATGAGGGATGAAGTACTTGCTCGCATTAATGAAGGCCACCAAGGACTGAGTAAGTGTCGCGAGCGGGCACATCTATCAGTGTAGTGGCCAGGCATTAGCGCTGATCTAAAACATAAAGTGAACCAGTGCCCATTGTGCCAGATTAATAAGCCCACTCAACGCAACTCCAACAGCAGCTACAGGGTGTAGTCCATCACAGCTACTCATGGGAAGGCACCTCCAGACTACAGTTCCAGTGGTGGCAAGTAACTTGGTCCCTTGGTCCCCTTGGCCCGACTTGAAGAGAGTGGAAGTTAAGGATCGCAAAGCCAAGGAATCTTACAGATACTTCTTCTATCGATGACATGGTGCTAGATCCTCTCCTGGGGACTCAGTGCGCGTAAGGCTAGATGGTGAAAAGGAGTGGATGACAAAAGGGGTCATAAGTCGTCAAGCTGAACAGCCAAGGTCATACTACGTGTCAACTGGCCACAGAGAATTTCGCAGGAATCATAAACATCTCCAAGCCATTCCAGGGGATACTGTGACTCAACATGAACAAGATGTACCTGAGCGCACAACAGATTTTGAGGAAAGTCACCTACCTGGGGTTCCAAGTGAGCAATTACCTGAGGCAAATCAGGGAACGTCTGTTCCTTCTTCAGAATCTACGGCTGCTGCGCCTCATACTCCACAACACATAGTGTCACCCAAGACTACACGTTGTGGGCATGTGATAAGAAAGCCATTGCGCTACCAGTCATAATACAGAATCAAAACACTCTTTTTCCCCCCCTTTACTTCTTGTTTAATTAGTGTATTATAGAGATTTTATTTGCAGAACGATTCATGTTTGGCAGCTGTGAACTTTTGATTTAACTTTGTTTGTTAAAATGTGATATACTTTGGTTGAAAAGTTTTCTCATTGGTTATTACATATGCATATGTACGTATACGGAAGTGTTCAGTAAACGACATCTAAAACAGCATGCCAGTCTAGCGTGGTTCATGACACCTACTACAAAACTTGAAAAAGTTTATCTACAACAAAACTTGAAAAAAGCATCTCGAAAAAGCATAGTTTTCTGCAATCATACACTTTGGGTGCAGTGAAAAGCACATTTCCCTTTCAAGGAACTCGAACTGCGTCCTCTAGAGGTCGCTATTGGGGAACGTCTCCTACGTGACCCGTGTCTGAAGCTATATACAAAAACTACAAGGTACTGGCCGGCGCGACTCGTCGCTGCTGGCGCGTCATACCAGCGTGACCGCATTGTACAAAAGGGCGCCGGTCGAACACAACGTCCTCTTCTTCGTCTTCACTGACCTTTTGTCTGTAACCAAAAGCTCGAATTGAGTGCATGTTTTCTCACCAAATGTTTTAAGTACGGCTCGCGTGTGACGATGCATGGTAAGGAGCAAGCGCTCTTTGCTCCCGTGGAGTTTATTGCGCTCTTTGCTTGTCTCTTGCGAGAGACAAGCACGCTCTGATACCCGCACCTTTCACACGGTCCTTATATGGTGAGGATTAAGCGAATATCGGCTCTCGAGGGAGTTGGATGAGATCATCGCATTTATTGCTTGTTGCGAGAGGCAGACACACTCTCATACCCGCTTACACAGGGCTCGCGGGCCGTGTGTGCGGTAGCCAGCTGCACTTTCAGCTCTCGAGGGAGTTGAATGCGATCGTCACATTCAGTGCTTATTTCTTGCGATGGACTGGCGTGCTCTCGTAGCCTCTTGCACGAAGCTCGCGGGCTGTGTGTGTGTGGTCGGGAGCAGCACGTCCAGCTCGCAAGGAACTGGATGTGCTCATCACGATGCATTTGCAAAGGAGGGAGGTAAGTCTTCCCTATATCCGAATTTGCATGAGTGTGTTCGCCTCTCAGGCATTAACAACGCATTCGCGGTGGCGGCTCCGTTCCGCTTGATTCCTGCGGGAATCTGGCGCGTGGGCGGAGCGTGTTCAGTTCCCGAGGGGGTTGAACTTATGCTGCGTGTTGCGATTGTGGTGTTAATTTTCTGCCATAATCGGGGGTATGGACAGAAAATAAAGAGGATAGTATAGCTATCTGAGGATGGTTATAGTTTTGCATTTATTATTTGGTTAAGTGCAGCTATCTGAGGCTAGCTGTGTGTTAACCTGTCCCTTCCACATGGGTCTCCGTCGCCTGCGGTTGGGCGTGGGAACCACGGTGGGTGAGTACGATCCCTTAGTATGTGTCTAACCATGCTGTATTTCTGGGACCTGTCTTGTGTGTTTCCTTTGGTAGGTCCTCTTCGAGCACCCCCCTCTGGTCTTTGACCATGGTTATGGTCTGCTTGCCTGGATCTGCCTTCGGCATATCGATTGGGAAACTTTCAGGTCCCCACTACAGCACTACATCTAGGGCTATGGTCCTACCTCCAGGTAAGCTCTTCGGAAGTCTTTTCTCGCAGGAAGCTCCTGGACATCCTTGGATAGACACATGGACCTAGGCCACCTGGCTGAGGCCCTCTGTCTGCGTCCTGCCCTGAGGGGCCTTCTGTTTCTGGATTTCCACCTTTATCATACAGACCTATTCTCATGCCATTTTGGTGATCTAGCGAGTCGCCCCTCCGAGGAGTGGGCTTGATCACGCTATGTTTCACCATCTTACGAGTCAGAGTCGTTTCTGCGGAAACTCTCTGGGTGCTCCAAGGAGCCTTTGGCTACATTTTTGGCCCTTGTTCTCGAGGTTCTGCGGGCCTTGATAGAGCGGGGCCCTATGCTTTCCATTGAGATGGTAAGCACAGGTCTGTGTGGGGTGAGAATGGCTTATGCCTCCTTAAGAGAATATCTGAAACACAGCCCGAGGGCTGGGGACGCTACTGCTCTCTGTGCAGTCTTATAGAGGTGGCTCCCTGTCATATCTGATTCGGATCTCTTCCTAGGCCTCCTTTACAGGGCACGGATGGGTGAGTACGATTCTTTATCGTGTGTCTAGTCTCCTTTTGCTGTATGTTTCAGACCCGTCTCTTGTGTTTTCTGTTCTCTGTTTTTTAGGTAGGTCCTCTTCGAGCACCCCCCATCTGGTCTCTGACTATGGTTGTGGTCTGCTCACCTTTATTTCCTCCAAGACTTTTCTGTCCCTCTAGGCAGGCTCTCGGAAGTCTCTCCATGAGATGCCCCTGACGCCCCTGGCTGAGTACATCACACCCTTCTCATGCCTCGCCCTGAGGGGCTTTCTGCTGCTGAGCTATTCACCCATTCCTCATGCTTGGGGTGTTTTCTGAGGAAAACCCCCTTCTCTGTGCTGACTCTGAGGAGCAGCAGCCCGCCTGAGGCATGTCTAGGGCTCTGTTCATGCGCACCTGAGGGTTAGCTGAACAGGGCCTGCACTCTCCTCTGAGGAGGAGAACGCATATTACCTGGGTGAATATAGCTAGAATGCATAGGCTCCCCTCCTTGGAGGGCTAGCCTTTTGGTGCTCACCTCATATGCGAACTGGGGAGTTTAGAGCACGGGCTGCTTGGGCTAATACAGCTAAAGCCCCTCCTGGCGGAAGGTGAGGACGTTCCCCGCTGTCGCCCTTGATAGGCTCCCCTCCATGGAGGGCTAGCCTTGGTGCTCGCCTCAGCTACAGCTGAAGGTTCTAGGGCACTTTGTGTAATATGGGTTGGTTTCAACCTATTTTCTAAGAACGATTCGACTTCCCCTCGATGTTGGATCTCGTTCTATGCTCCTTTCTGGTCCTCTCATCCCAGAAAAGGGTTGTATCCATCTTATGGGACGAGGTGGTCCAGAGCACACTATCCCTTGGAAGAGTGGATAGATCCTCCCCCCCTCTGAGGGGGGTCAGGTATGTTCCTTGAGATCGCCGATGCTCCACGACGACCACATCGGATAATTGGCCGCTTGCTGCCGCCCGTTGTGATTTGTCTCCCATCACATTATGTGTGCATAGGGGATATATCACCCCACTTGAGGTCAGCGACTCGGGTCCTTTGACCTCTTCTCTACCATTACGATGTCTTCTTGACACGGGGTGTGCAGGCTGTGCTCCCCTGCTATGCAGGGCCATTCGAGCAAGCTCTCCTGGGCAGAATAAGTAGGCCCTTCCCTCTCAGTAGGTTAGGTGCCTACCTTTCAACTGCTGTGCGTCCCATCGCTGTCACGTTGGATTAGACCGCTCATTCAGGCCGCTCATACTGAGCGCTATAGTGCTCCCCTTTTTGTAGAAGGGTCACGTTGAGCACGATTCGGCTCCCTGAGTACTCAGAACCTCCCCTCCTCTTGGGGTTTGTGTTCTCTGCTTCCCAGAGCTCCTCCCTGAACGGTATTTCAGTGTCCAGGCTCGCCGGACACATCCTAAAATCCACTTTTGTGGTAAGAACGCACACTAGCTTCTTGTGTTCTTTCTAAAATCCTGTATGGTGGGGATCACGCGCTCAGCTTCGTACCCTTTCTTGAGTTGTTTAGCCCCGGAATCTTGGGCTACACTCGACCTATGTATCGCCTAAAAAACGATACTTCTGAATGGGGTGCTTTGACCTATGCTGCTTTCCCGTCGAGCAGGGTTACACAAGCAATAGGTAAACCCCCTGGTGACAGGCCAAGGTCTAGACTACCTTTCTAGACTGTAAGCTATATCCCTTAAAGGAATCTCTTTCTGATTCCAAGTCTGAGCTCTGCCCTCAGCCAGGCGTCGTTAGCCTGGACCTTACAGGTAAGTCCTTGGGTATGCAGCTCAGGCCTCTGGCCGAAGGGATTAAGTCACTGACAGCCGCCTGGACGTCCTTTGGGGCAGCTCCCCCTACTTAGGTGGTACCTAGTGCTCGCCGTTTGTGTCCGGCCTGCACTCCCCTCAGCATGGCAGCGTGGGTATAACCGTTCCCCAATAGCGACCTTTAGAGGACGCAGTTCGAGTTCCTCAAAAGGGAACGTCTCAGGTTACGTATGTAACCCTGGTTCCCTGAGAAGGTAACGAGACACTGCGTCCTCTAGACTTGTGGCCATGCTTCGGACACATGCTTCAGACGAAGAAGCGGACGTTGTGTTCGACCAGCGCCCTTTTGTACAATGCGGTCGCGCTGGTATGACGCGCCAGCAGCGACGAGTCGCGCCGGCAGTGACGTCATAGGCTGTCGCCGGCCAGTACCTTGTAGTTTTTGTATATAGCTTCAGACACGGGTCATGTAGGAGACGTTCCCCAATAGCGACCTCTAGAGGACGCAGTGTCTCGTTCCCTTTTCAGGGAACCAGGGTTACATACGTAACCTGAGACGTTTTTTCTTAGGGTGTGCCTTTAGCCCCGTTGTTGTACCCTAAATAACACTAAATGTTAACAAACATTATAAACACAACTAGGCTATTTTAGTTCCCTTCTCTCCACAACATATCCTCTAAAGTTAACAGTATGTGTGTTCGCTTGAGGCGGCGGCACGATCATTGCATTGTTTTTTTCTTATTCCATAATTTATGGTCATACCAATGCTGGTCGGTCATACAGATAGAACTGACATCATTCAAAACTGTAAAGATTTTGCAAAATAAAGAAAACGGCTTTCTGCCTCATTTCCCTTTCCTTTGGAGTGCATGACGTGTCACAGTGAAACAAAACTCTTTTATTTTCTTTTGTTTTGTTAATGTGTTAATGATCTAAGTGAAATATATTTAGTGTGTAGGCTTATATTCCTTTTTTGCATATAGTTTTACTCTGTTTTCTCCATTCACAGACACGCTGCAGGTGCGTGATGCAAATCCATGTTGTACACTATCCTGCAATTTTAGTTGGTTTCAAAACATACATCAAGCTGCGTATTACCTGCCATTCATTTTCACGCCGCAATATTGGAAATATTTCTGTTTTAAAGCCAGTGGATATCACACTTTGAGCAAGAGTTATGCCGCTGAGTCTCTTAACTTCAGTCTGTTCACTATAGAGAAAGTAAAAAAAAAAAAACAAACAAACAAAAAAACAAAAAAAAATGAAGTTAAGAAACAGAGGCCTGCCTCGATGTGGGTCAGCCTTCTGAGGCACTGCAACAGCCTGGGCCAGCAGTCAGGTTTGAACATTGACCAGTCACTTGCAGAAGGGTGGCACCGCCAACCTGTGATCAGGATGCTAAGAACCCAAAAGAAGGGCGACCCATGGAGAAGGCACCAGTTAACCAGTCTAGCTCCACTTTCACCTGGAGATGAGAGATGGATCCTACTTGGCTCCGGCTGTCTGTCACATGGTGAAACAGTCACCAAATGGTCATTAAAAGAGCTATTCCTCTTTCCTTGAGTCACACTCAGCACCCGTCATTTCTAGCCCTCCCATGTGCAATGGCCAGGTGCTGAGATTGTGCATCAGAGCCTGAATCTAGATTATGAATCTAAAATCTGCAGGGCTGTGGCCCTCCAGGAACTGAGATTGACACCTGTGCCCTAGATAGACAGTCAGTCTGTTACTTATTTCATTATTAAACTTTCCCTGTGTAGTACCTATGTAGTTTTAGTCCATAGGCTGTATCTCCACGTTACCTCCCCTTTGGGTAGAATGTGTAGTCTTCATAGTTCTATTCCAAAGTGGGAAAATGAACGTCTCCCCAATGTTACAACCAGGACTTTTCAACCATTATTTTTCTTGTTTTCTCAGAATGAGAAAAGGCTCTGGCTGAAAGTGACCTCTGCCTTGTATGGGGGCTCTCCCGGATGTTGGAGAGTCTTGGACATTGGAAGGTTACAAGGAGGAGAGGTGCATTTGGTCATGGCATGCTGGGCTTGTCAACATCTGCACCCACATGTACTCAACACAGTTCACCAACTGTGACGTTTAATAAAGGGCTCCATAGTGTAGGAACTTTGACACAACGTCGAAGTGACAGACAAGGGAACGTCTCGGTTATGTATGGTGACACTCATTCCCTGATGGAAGGAACGAAGATGTTGTGTCCCTTATGCCACAACTTTGAACTGCTTCTGAGTGGGTAAAGGCGGCTTCTCAGAACAAAATTAGTAAGCAAATGCCACGCTGGCCTTTTTATACCCAGATCTCCAGGGTGTGGCCAGCTTTGCAAATTTTGCTCACCAATTTCACTGGCCTTTTCTCAATGATGTCAGAGTTGTCTGGGCTCCCAAGTGCAATCCCTAGTGTCAGAACTTTGACACATCTCTGTTCCTTCCATCATTTGGCAGCAGTGGCATCTATGGATGCAAATTGCTAATACATTCATCGTGGTATTGAAGTAACTTAGAGACTTTAATGTTGTCCTCATAATAACAATTTAAATAACTTTTTCATATACAAACAAATAAAACAAAATAAAACAGTACACGAAATGTAGAAGTAAATCAAACAGATTAAAGTGTAAAAGAACACAAAGAACAATAATGAAAAATAAGAACATTTTAAGATATATAAAACCTGTAAATACCATACAAGACTTTCTTTCCTCTCTGTTACAAGCAGTGTCAGAAACAGAAAGTTGCACAGCCTTTGCTGTTTACACACAACCAGAATTATTTATAACTGCATTACTTCTGCCTTTCTCCAACCACCACCTACTGCTGCTACTTTTACGCAGCATACACACAGTGTTGTTCAATTTAACTTTGTAGATGAAATAAATAAATAAATAATAGTAATAATAATAAGAAGGATAATAAATACCATTTTAAAAAAATGTTCTAAAAGTTGAAACCATTTGTAATAAGGTATCTAGGATTACTCACAGTATTTTAAAAGTGCCAGTGATAATTTTTCCAGACTTCTTGTCAATGATCTCAACTCTGTGTGATATTAATTTAGATTAGTTTGTGTTCATTTGTTACTTTTATAAAGAATAATGCAGAAATTCAGAAATGTCTATCTCTGACTGCCAGATGATGACACACACATACTGGCGAAGCAGTTCCCTGCTTTTGTGGAACACTGCTGCAAACCTCTGACCTTGCCAGTGATGCTTGTAGTCGCAGGTGCGGGACAGGGCAATCATCATGGCACTGTAGAGGGGCAGGATCATAGCGCAGAGACGCCAGCTGCGCCCACGTCCGGCAGATGTGAAACACTGCAACTTGCCCGCCAAGTAGAATGAGGTAAAGCCCAGGCCAGAGAAAGCAACTAAAATAAAAGGTGAAAGAAACAGAGTCCTCTAAGAAACCATATAAAGTAGGAAACATCACAAAAAAGACCTCTTATCTAAATTGTGTCCTAGACAGCAGTGATATTGAATAGATATAAAATGCTGTCTCATTCTTACAGAAAAAAAAAACAACCAACCAATAACAGTAATCTATGATGTGTTTCCTTAAAAATTTTAAATGAGATCTTAACAATGTCTTAAAGTGTGCTCATATTTGCAAAATACCAAGCTCTGCAATCAAATATCAGATCTCAATATGAAATAAAATAATGTCTTATCAATTCCTTCCAAACCAAAATATCTGAGTGTCACGTTTTCAATTCATTTTTAAGTTTATTTTTGATTGGTTGTCATGTTTTCTGTTTTAGTCTCATGATGATAAGTTTACTAGTTAGTTAATTAGATCTGCTCTCCTTCGTTCTCTGCCTATTTGTTACCATGGTTACAGATTCACATGAGTCCTTATTTCAGGGGGTATTCTAGAAAGCAGGTTATGTGATATATCTGGGTATGTTTTTATGGGTAAGTAAGCAGATAAACTCAGCTTTCCTACGGTTCCAAAAATAAAGGTAACTTTCAGGGTAAGTAGCCATAGCAACTCATTCTCTGAACATAACCTGCTCCAGAGTAGGTTATGTTTCAGAGCTACTTTACTAAGATTGAGAAGAATTATTAAAGAAGAATTACTGCACAACCACCATTTATGGTATGCACCTAGTCGATTTGTCGTTCTGTTGAGAATGTCTTGTGTGTTAATAGTAAACATAGTAGTAAAAGTAGTAAAACTTTTTTTTTTTTTCCTGTAGTTGCAATGTTATATAGTCACATCTATCATAAAACACTGATCAAAGCATATATACCCCCACTTTATTAGTGTTTAAATAGTATATTTTTACGTTGAACTTTATTCTTGAACACATGGCACTGTATTAAGCAGTATATAAAAAGTGGTTATGTTGCTCATGAAAACATTTCTGAAACATCTGTGTATTTGTCACGAATTCCAGAGTCTCATCACATCTTAGCTGACCTCCCAGAGCCTCATCACGTCTCAGCTGACCTTCCAGAATCACATCTCATCTCAGCTGTTCATCCAGAGTCACGTCTCATCTCAGCTATTCATCCAGAGTCTCGACGCGTCACAGCTGATTGTCCAGAATCTCATCACTTCCTGTCTGTTGCACCTAGATTCTCAAGGACTGTACTTCTGTATCCCAGACTGGTACCCACCGCTGGTGTCAGCACGTGCAGCTGGTATCCCTAAACCAGTGCTTTCTAACCCGTCTGTCCCCGAAGTAATCTACTTGTCTGCTGCATTCCCATATGGGGGATTAGTTTCTGGTGTGTATGGGCTGCGTTCACTACCACTGAATTTCCAGAGCCAGCGATGTCTGCGGAAGGATTGCCAGAGGTGGCATCTGAGGCTGCAGAACCTCCAGAGGAGGTGGTGCCCGTTCCGTTTCTGCAGAACCTCCTGAAGCAACGTTTTTCACTTCAGCTCTGGTTACGGTAGTGGCATCCATTTACAAACTCCCTATCTGTCCTGCCACGGCTATGAAGGCCGTCTCTGAACTCTCTCTCTGTCCTGCCATGGCTATAGAGGCTGTCTCTGAACTCCCTGTCTGTCCTGCCACGGCTACGGAGGCTGTCTCTGAACTCTCTGCTAGTCCTGTTCCGGCCAAAGAGGCCATTTATGAACCCCCGTTCAGTCCTGAGCCAGCCATGGAGGCCTGTTTTCTCTGAACTGTCTGTTTATCGTAGTGCTGCTGATGAACCTGATTGTGAATTGCCTGTCTTGTCAGTGTTCTGTCAATGGGTCTAATTATGAGCGGTCTGTCCATCCTGTGTCTACCAATGAATCTGTTCTGAAATTATCTGTCTGTTCTCTTATTTCAAGTTATATGTCTGATGAAACCTGTCTGTCCAGTTTCTATTAATGGGTCTGAAAGTGAATTGTCTTCCTGTCCAGTCTTGTCCACTGAACTGTCAGCCAGCCTGGCTTCAGTTGATACTCCCAACTTTGAACTGTCAGTCTGTCCCATCTCTACCCCTGTATCTGTTTTAACTACCTACCAGTTCCATTTCCCTCAGTGAATCCGATTTTGAACGGTCTGTCCTGCCAGTCACTGCCCCCAAACTGTTGGCTTCTGCAACTATGCCTTTGATTTTTCAATTATCTGCCATTTCCATTCCACCCAACAAACTTAATATTGAACTGTCTGTTTGTTTAACCACTCTCGAGGAAATCTACACTGAACCTTTTAGTGCTATCAGTCATTCCCAGGGATAGTGTTGATAAGTCTACCATGTTCACCGCCTTGTTCCTCGATGCCATAGATGCTTTGTCTCTCTCTTGTTTCTTAGTTTTTTCCAGGCTGCAGTCTCTGCTGTGGTGGTCTTCTCCTCCCCCTGGTGGGCTTCTGCTCTGTCTGCTCCGGTCTGCTGGACTTCTGCGCCTTCTGCTCTGTCCACTCCACCCTGGTGGGCTCCTGCTCCGTCTGCTCCACCCTGGTGGGCTCTGGCTCCATCTGCTCCGCCGTGGAGGGCTTCTGCTCCGTCTGCTCCGCTGTGGTGGTCTTCTGCTCCGTCTGCAGAGGCAGGCTCTGTCACAAATCCGGTCCGTGGCTTTCCGTCCACTCGCCGCCAGATGTCGCACTGTCACTACATTGACTCTCACACTACACAAACTGTTTGAACACGTGCTTTCATAGCTGGGTTAAGTAAAATTATATTCCTCACACATTCAGCAATAAATGGCAATAATTCCCGTTTACTCCTGACTTGCTCTAAAAAAAATTTACTGCAAAAAGGGCAAAGCTGATGTTTCACAACCGTCCTTTTAATTATTTTCACTCAATATATTAGGCAATGCCCCACACAAGCTGTTGCAACATGCATAAAGCCCGGAGAAACCACTCCTGACAAGCTAAGGGACCGTAAGGGACCATGGTAAAAGTGTATGTTTTTGCTGCATTGATCATAAGCTGCCTGATTCAGAAGTTAGCATTGCTTCACGCATTGCTACATTATTGACATGGACTCCATGAGTTATGTGACTGACTCAAGAACAAGTTCAGATAAAAATCTTCACTCCCTGCATGAAGGAGGATATCAAAAGATAAAGCATCCATGTCGCAGCTGGCTACATTTCACTGTCCATTCATCTTTGAATGTCTTCAGGAAGCTAAGCTAAGTTCCTTTTTAAGGCTCTCAGGTTACTGGCAACATGCTTGTTGCTGAGGCTATCCATGTTGCTTAGGCTTATTTAGTCGTTTTCAGTAAAACTTATGTGATCATAATGACAATGTGTTTTACTTATTGGTTGTCACTGGTAACATGCTGTGCTTTAACCCAGGGGTGGTGAACATTGGTCATGGAGAGCTGCAGCGCTAATCCAGCGCTATAACCCTAATCAAACACACCTGAAAAAGCTAATCAAGGTCTGAAAGGTTACTAGGAATCAAAAGGCAGGTGAGTTTTTATAAGGGTTGGAGCTTAACTCTGAAGGGCTACGGGGGTTTGCCACTTTGTTTTCTGCTTTAACTTTTCAAGTCAAGTTGCCTTTATCTGCATAGCAGTATACAGCAGATTCTAGCAGCTTAGTGGCGATAAGACAGAAAAAAAAATAGATTACGGTGCAAACAGAATCATTTCCACTGTGGCGCAGCTCCAAAGAGACATGGTAAACAGTTGTTGTTCAGTTGAAGTCAGTTCAGCATTTAGTCTTTTTGAGTATCAGACAAGCTTGTTCTATTTAGTTGTACTGGAAACATTCTTGTTCTTAAAGATGTATGTACTGGGTACATGCTTGCTTTTAATCTGTAATTGTATTGGGAATGTGGTTGTTCTTTAGGCTCTGGTTCTGCTGGAAACATACTTGTTCTAAAAGCTATCAGGTTGTTACTGAGAATGTCGACATCGTTGTTGTTGTTGTGTAAGCTTCTCAGGTATTGGCTACACACCTGTTAGGTCGTCTGGTTAAATATGTGGGTTTTGGCAACATACTCGTTGGGTTATTGGGTAAAGGCAACATGCTTGTTGCTTGAGGCATTGAGACTTTTGCTGTCATTTTGTGTTGGGGGATATTGCATATTGTTTTGTTTTGGGGGATTATCGCTGCTCTGTGATTTTTGCTGTCGTACAAACTTGTATGCGATTTATTTCCCATCGGGAGAAATTGTCGATGCCTGTATGGTCATGGCTTAGATCGTGTGAGTGGGATTTCTGAGCCGAGCCAAGCGTCTCACGAGCTCCCAATCGTTTTTAAACATCAAAAAAGTTTTGTTGATCTATCTGAAGTCTGAAATCAGGAGCTAGGAACTGAAGAAGAAAGATGAGGAACATAGAAACTTGCTGAACTTGTTTTTTTTGTTCTTGTTGATTTTTTATTAATGCCCCAAAGCAGTATACAAACAGTAATACAACCATCAACAAATAAAAATGATAGACAATGACAACAAAATAAAAAATAATAATAATGACAATTAATACAAGAAAAAGGGGGTGTTAATACATTACAAACTGAGTTAAAAAAATAAATAAAAACAATTTGAGATACATGCAAGGGTGCCATTAGGGGGTATATGTCACACCAATGGACTGTTAGTGTGTTTTCCTCCCCATGTGCTCCCAGTGACCTAGTTTCTCCCTTGTCTTATTAGTCATTCTGTTCACCTGTGTTCCCCCAATTACCTCATGAAGTTGTGTATTTATAGTGTGGTCTGCCCCTTACTTTCTGTCTGGTGTCTGACGTCAAATTTTGTGCTACGTTTGTTCCTGCTTGCCCTGTGTTACCTTCTTGGATTGTAAAAGACTGTCGTTTTGTGTTCACCCACGTCTCTTCATTCCTCACTCCTCTAGTTAGTAACTGTGACAGAACAGGACAAACTACAAAAATAGTTTGTTTTGATCAAAGTAGTCAGTGAGGGAGATGCCTTTATAGACACTGAAACTTATAGTTGTGTCGTAGATAGCCCGATAACCCGTCGATTTGGATATGTATACAAATGTATGTTTGTATATATGTGTGTGCGTTTTATATATATATATATATATATATATATATACACAGTACTGTGCAAAAGTCTTAGGCCACTAGTATTTTCATCAGCTAAAAAATGGTTTAAAGTCAGTTAAAGTCGGTCTTTTGCTGTAGTGTGTCAGTAGGAAATATCAGATTACATTTCCAAACATTCATTTTGCCATTAATCGTAATAATCCAGTGAGATTTTTGTTTGCACAAGGAGTCTGACAACAGCGAGTGCTCTGCACAGAGATCTGATCTCATCATCATCCAGTCTGTCTGGAATGACATGAAGAAACAGAACAAACTCGGACAGACTAATCCAGAAGAACTGTGACAAAGTCTCCAGGATGCTTCAAGAAACCTACCTGCAAAGCTGCAACACTGTTAAAAGTTTTAGGCACTTGTGTAAAAATGCTGTAAAATGAGGATGCTGTCATAAATAGATTTTCTTTATCAATTACCTTCTATTAACTAAATGAAATCAACATTTGGTGCGACCATTCGTGCCCTAGGTGCACTTGCGCAAAATTTTTCAGGTAGCTTTGCAGGTAGGTCTCTTGAAGTGTCTTGGGATGTTGCCACAGTTCTTCTGGATTTACTCTGTTTCAATTTGTTCTGTTTCTTCATGTCATTCCAGAGACAGACTGGATGATGATGAGATTAGATCAGTGTGGAGCACTGGCTGTTGTCAAACTCCTTGTGCAAACAAAAATCTTACTAGATTATTACAATTAATGGCAAACAGAATGTTTGGAAATGTAAACCGATATTTTTTACTGACACACTACAGCAAAAGATAGAAATAACTTACGTTAAACTATTTTTTTTAGCTGGTGAAAATACTAGTGGCCTAAAACTTTTGCACAGTACTGTATATATATATACACAGATGCTGGTCATATAATTAGAATATCTTCAAAAAGTTGATTTATTTCACTAATTCCATTCAAGAAGTGAAACTTGTATAATGTATACATTCATTCCACACAGACTGATATATTTCAAGTGTTTATTTCTTTTAATTTTGATGATTATAACTGACAACTAATGAAAACCCCAAATTTAGTATCTCAGAAAATTAGAATATTTTGAAAAGGTTCAGTATTGAAGACACCTGGTGCCACACTCTAATCAGCTAATTAACTCAAAACACCTGCAAAGGCCTTTAAATGGTCTCTCAGTCTAGTTCTGTAGGCTACACAATCATGGGGAAGACTGCTGATATATATATATATATTGTCATGGGTGCGGAGCAAAGCGACAGACACAGTGGGCGTGACGTCAGGCCTCGGAGAGGCTTTTATTAAACAATAAACAGAAAGTGTCCAAAAAGGGGGGAAAGTGTCCAAAATAAACAGGGGGATCTGGTGTCCTCGGCGTGACGGGGTTCCGTGAAGGTGGGGTAGTGTTCCGAAGGGCAGGGTCCAGGTAAGGGGCGGAGTCCGGCGGCCGCACGCGCTCCCCGCTCAGGTCCGGGGTGCGAGGGGCGGCGGCTTCTCTAGCGGCATCGTCCTCCTCCACCTCTGTGGCACTTCTGGAGGATAAAACGGCCCGGCAACCTGGCCCGTCAGCCGTCACGGGTGCGGTCCTCATCCGGACCCGCGGGGTCCGGCAGCTCGTCCTACGGCGGCGCTCGTTCCTCTTCACCCCTTCCTGGACCCACGAGGACACCAGCGTGCATGCACTGGGAAGAGACCGGTCTCCTGAGGAGAGGCGCGCTCGGCATTTTAACAGCGGCGGTGATGAGGCTTCATTCACATCAGGTGTGCCTCATCACACGCCGCCAGACCTGGATGTTTCAGCGCCCCTCCTCCTCCCACACGCCCACTCCCGTCGGGAGCCTGGTGAAGGGCGGCGATTACCGACGGGGTGAAGCTGATAGTTAGGGGGGAGGCAGCCGACTCGTCACATTATATATATATATATATATATATATGCGGCTACATTTTACACTTTCCTTCTCTCAACTCAAATCAATACATGAGGGAACGTCATACATTTGCTTTGGAATTTGGCAGGTCTTAAAATAGTGTCGCATATCACTGCGTCCGTACGATTTTCAGATAAACTCACTCGTATCGAGTGTGGGGACATATAAACTTCTGACCTTCAGAATTCGACCTTCAGAGTACGCCTGACTTAATTCAATAGACTGTGGAAAATTAGGTCAACAGGGCCAACCCAAACACACACAGAAGACAAGGCATACATGTAACAGTTCACCTCCTCCCAGGAAGGCTCCCAGGCTCCTGCCTCCGCCTGATCCCCCCTGTGCTGTAAATCATACATCTGAGGAGGGAGGGTGGGGGTTCTGGAGGAGGGCGAGGAACAGAAAAGAGGCAAAAAAAAAGTCAAGTCCAAATAAATAATGCAGTCGACGTTCTGAATTCATTAATTTGCCTCATGCTCACTAATAGTGATTAGAAGTCTTGATTCGTTTCCACGAAAAGGTTCTTTCGGATAGATCGTCGTAATGAACCAGTTCAAAAACGTTTCATAAGTTATTTTACGGTGGAACTGGCTTATATTGTTCCCAATTTTGAGCGCTGCATGACAGAATAGATCATGACGTACTGGAGGGTATTGAAAGAATTTTGAAAGAAAACATGGAGAGCACAGTGATTGAGAGCGCATCTGATTGACAGATAAACCTCAAGCTCTTATATCAGTGTTGTTGTTAGTGTTCTGGTTATTTTGTTTGTGTACAGTTTATTAATTTTGTGCAAAGCATACTGTTGAAGTTAACATCATTGAGCTGAACTGTGCATGCCTTGTTCAATTCATGCAATAAACGGATGTCCACTGCTGCGCTGTGGGCTGTGATTAATTTCATGGGCAATGCAGTAAAATGACAATTTAAATGCAGAAATTGATGAGAATTTAAAATAAAAATAAAGCTACATATTATGATAAGGCTACTTTCTAAGACATGTATATCCTACAATTATAGCAAAATTAGGTTCCTCCAATTTAAAAAAAAATCAAGAATCGAAATGAATCGAAAACAACAGTGAGGAATTGATTCCTATCGATTCCAGAACCAGGAATCAGACTTGATTCCAAAATTTTCGGAATCGAACAGCCCTAGTCTCCGGACTTTCTAAGCAACGGGAAACTTTCTTCACCACAACGGAAGCTCCGCCTCTCCATTCATTCGATTGGACAATGGAAAAAAAAATGTGATGGCGTCGGGCGCTTTTCTGCTCAGATTTGCCTTTTTTTTTTCAACTTCAGGCGCTCAGAGCGCTCTGCAAAAACGCGAGGCGCTCGGGGCCCATAAACAGCACGCATAACACTCACTGCCAATAGGAAATGATTCAAAAAAGGCGCATCTCACTGCAAAAACGCATTCTGTCTGATTGGGGCCTTAGAATGCATTTGCTGCATTTTTCATTTGTATGTTTATTTCTTAAAGGATACAAACAGTAGATATTCAGTCAGTTTAGTTCAAAGGGACAGGTTTAGTGAGTGGTCTTTTGGCATCTCCCTGTTGTCCTGTTCACCTATTTAAGAAAAGTACTCTGAAGTTGTAAGGAATGTTTGAATTAAAGAATTCAGGTGCTTTAAATCTGTATATGTACATGTATGTATGTGTGTATATATATATATATATATATATATATATATAATGATGCAATTTATTAAACCATCCTTGAGACAGTCACACCATAGGACAATTTTGAGATTTGGGAAAAAAAAAAAACAAAACAAAAACAAAAACAACAATAATTAATACTGCAGATTTTAAAACAAAAGGTCCATGTAGCACAAGAAATGTTTAACCACGTTTTAAATACAGGCAATACTGATTACAGTGCCCTCCACTAATATTGCCACCCTTGGTAAATATGAGCAAAGACGGCTATGAAAATAAATCTGCTTTGTTTATCTTTATGATCTTACATTCAAAAAATTCACAAAATGCTAGCCTTTCATTGAAGTAAAACAATTAAAAGTGGGGGGAAACTTATGTTATGAAATAAATGTTTTTCTCATATGCATGTTGGGCACAATTATTGGCACCCTTAGAAATTATAATGTGTAAAATATCTCTGATGTATATTCCCATTCATATTTGCATTTATTTAGCACACTAGAATGACTAGGAGTATGATATTGTCCAGCAATAACTTCCTGTTTCACAGGATTATAAATATGAGGAGCACAAAGGCCAAATTTCCTTAATCATCCATCACAAGGAATAAAACCAAATAATATAGTTCTGATGTGCAGAACAAGATTGTTGAGCTTCACAAAATAGAAAGTGGCTGTAAGAAAAGAGCTAAAGCATTGAAAATCCCAATTTCCAACATTAGGACAATAATTAAGAATTCAAATTAAACTAAAGATGTTACAAATCTGCCTGGAAAAGGACGTGTGTCTATATCGTTCTAATGCATGGTGAGGAGGAGAGTTTAAGTGTCCAAAGACTCTCCAAGGATCACAGTAGGAGAATTGCAGAGATTAGTTGAGTCTTGGGGCCAAAAGACTAAAAAAAAAAAATTCAAACAGCCCCTACGTCACCACATGTTGTTCAGGAGGGTTTTAAGAAAAATCCTCCTTGCTCATCCAAAAACAAACTCCAGCATATTCAGTTGTCAGACACAACTTGAATTTCAAACGGGAATGGCTTCTGTGGTCAGATGAAACTAAAAAAAAGATGTTATCTTGAATAAAGGACATTGCAATAATTGGGTGCCAATAATTGTGGTCAACATGAACTACAGAAAAACATTTATTTCATAAAGAGATTTTCCCCCTGCTTTCCATGGTTTTACTTAAATGATAGGTTAGAATATTGTGATTTTTTTTTAATGGAAGATTAAAAGGATAAACAATGCAGATTTATTCTTACAGCCACCTTTGCTCATATTTACCAAGGGTGTCAATATTAGTGGAGGGCACTGTATATTCATTTTTATCTTGTGGGACAGTGAAAATGCCAGATGTTATGTCAGCAACCCATATACATGAGCAATATCAGAGTGTGACATTGTGTTTATGCAAGAGTATGATGCCACAAATATGTAAATAAATAAGAAATAACCACATAGTCTTAAAAAATCCTTTTGTGTGTGGAACCCTTCTGCCATGGATTCAAATCTCAAATTGACACTTTAAAAAAAAGATGAACCCAAAGCTCTATTAATAATTTGAACACATCACTTTAAAACTAGTAACAAAGGAACAGGGAATTACTGTATTGATGTTAAAAGCTCATTGTATTATGTAGAGTAGTTTATTATAACTAATATAAAATATCACTTTCAATATAAGTCTTTGTTACTCGCTCACTCAAAGATAGTCTCTTGTCACCACTGTAACATTGTAACCTGCAATGAAGTCAAAAGGTTTATCAAGCACAATTTTCTCCAAAACTTTTTAAATAAAAGGCGAGACAGAAACAGTCTGATTTTTTTTTTAGAATAGAAGGACCCAGTGAAGGTTTTTTGAGCAGAGGAGTGACCATGGCCACTTTAAGATTGGCACTGAGCCAGTTCCAACACTTACTGATGAGAGACAGCAAACCTGGCCCAGTCGAATCTAGGTGAATGATATTGTTAAAACAAAATTATGGTTTAAGCTTGTCAATCATCTCTTTCAAATACTAAAAGAAAACCACACAAAAAAAACATTAGTAGGTATAAGCAATACATTTTGTAGCATTCGATGGTTTACAGTAACATAACCCCTTTATAATGCTTCACAGAAATTATGATATTAACATTTTAAAAGAGCTGACACCCTCATAAGATAAATCCTTAACTATTCCACACAACTAGGCATCTATCTCAAGAGCTTTAAATTTAGACCTAGAGTGCTCATTAAAAGAGGGGTTTCTGTAGATGAGGTTTTGTGCCCTGGGCAGCTATTTTTGCCCATCACCAGTGTAAATATAGTTAATTAAGATTTCTTGGTTCTCCCATCAGATTTAAACAGTTATAATGTTGCACTGATATCCATAAATAAGAATTAGAGCAAACACAATTACGGTTTTTCATAAATATTAATACAGCAATATGTGAATTCCTGCAAGAATAAACAGGGTACTAATGAGATCATTGGATCATCAAAGAGAAGAGTTTTTTTTTCTCCATCAAAGAGGCTTTTCTTGCAGGCTCAATATTAAGGTTACTGAAAAACTTTTTGAGAAGAAAGGGATATTAATAGAATATCTTGGCTCCAAATCAGTGCAAAGTGCAGTGCATTTGTTTGCGCAGTGTGACCTAGTTTCTGTCACCCGTTGATTATGTAATTTGGTTCACGTGTGTCTTGTTTACAATCGTCATTTGTATGTATTTAAGTTGTTTTCAGTTCATTGTTCTCGGTCTGGTCTACTATGTCCAAATGTTTGTTTCCTGCCTGTCTGTGTTATGGATTTACCCTCCTGTGGATTTATTAAACACTATTTGCATTAATCTTCATTTTTCGTGCGTTCATTCACTGTAGTGAGACAATGACAATGCAAAAACAAATGGGATCCACACACAAAAAAAAAAACAGGCCAAAATGCTCAAATGGGTTTACTGTCCAGAGACCACAAAATAACAAGTGCAAGAGTGTAAAACGTTTTCAGGCTTAACCCTTCGTCAGTGCCATGTTTCCAAACACACATCTGTGTCTATTTACCACTGTATATTACCATTTTAATATGCTGATCATTTATTTTAGATCCATATAGATTACAGAACATATATTATCACAGTACACGTAATGAATCCTAAAGAACATGAGTCTCACAAAGAACATCATCCAAAATAGCTGAATACCAACATCACATCATTAAAAAGTACCAACATCACATGATTGCAAAAAATAATACATCACAACAGCATACTATAATACATCTTCAGCAGGTGAGCTAATACAAATCAACATTTCTAAAAAGCAATTAAGAATCTTTCCTATATTAATTCCTAGGGGATGTAAAGTAAAAATCGAAGATCCATTTACACTCCTTCTGTAGAAGTCTCCTTTCCATATTTCCACCTCTACGTACCGGTATTATATGTTCAATAACTACAAAATTTTAATCTGAAATAAAATTGGACATGGACATGAGCAACTGGAGATTTCTGATCTTTTCTTCTGATTGCGCTCATGTGTTCAATAATTTGCATCTTAATTTGTCTGTTAGTCTTAACTACATATTGTTTTCCACACTGACAAGTTAACAAATATATTTCATTAGTCAAAACACGTCACAAATTGTTTAATTTTATATGTACGATTTGTTATACTACTTTGAAAGATCTCCTATGGATATATGTACATGCCACGCACCTAAGACAGAAAAAAACAACAACAACATCCTCATCTATACGTCCATCAGAAAAAGAACTGACAAAAGTGTCAGATTTAACCAAAGAAACCTGATATGTCAAGCTCTATAATGTAAAAGAAGTGGCAGGTCTTAAAAAAAAGAGACTCTCACACTCTCTTTTTTGATCACATCCTTAATGGCTTGACTATGCGCAAGTAAGTGGTAGTACAAACAATGGAATGAGACTTTTTTTGTTGTAATTTATCGATGTATTCGATATTTCCCGTGCTTTCTCCAAAGTGGCATCCAACAATTTCTTTGTATATCCCCTAAGAATAAAACACTTATACATTTTTAAAACTTGTTGTTCAAAATCTAATTCTACACTACAAATACGTTTTAGACATAGAAACTGAGTACAGGGTAACTCTTTCTTTAAAGAAGCTGGATGAGCACTTGCAGCATGAAGAATACTATTTTTATCCGTTGATTTGGAATAGAAAATAGTCATCAAAGTTCCTGATTGTACTTGTATCCTAGTATCGAGACTCTTATCAACAATATTACAAAAAGTATCTATCGCTGAGCTGTTCATCATAGGACAAAAAAAACACTGCGTGGGCGTAAAAGTGGTTTAACATTCCCCAAAGTGTATTGTCTTTGAGAATTGTCTTTATGATAGAAATAATTTAATTTGATTGATCTATAGAATTTGAACATCTCAACTTGAAGTTGAAAAGGATCAGTAGGTGTAGGAGGAACATAAGACATACCTTTATTTAGAAGATGCATCTCATAAACCGATGGTGAATAAATACAGAAAGGATGGTGGATAAATACACAAAAAAAGGCTTTGTTCTTGTACATCCTTCTCCTTATTATAGGTTGAGTGATTCTTTCGTCCTCCCTTTCTCCCATGGCATGTTTTCGGGTGTTGTAGTATCGTCGTTGTGTGGGGTGAGATTCCATCTTGTGAGCCTTCCTTCCTAAAAAGTCAGGATCAGAACTTGAACCCAACGTATCGAAAGATCTTCCTTTGAAGTGAACTTGTTTTCTCTCTCTACGTGGTTCCCATGGTTGACCTCTCCAAGGGTATACCTTGCCATCACGATAGTCAATCATATCTCTCCATAGTTTACTCAATTGGCTTGCACTGCACAGACTCCTTAAACTTAGATGTTGAGTCCTTCAATGTCTGTTCAATCGATGATAATATAGAAACATCAACTGATGACTTCATCTTTTCTTTGAGATCTGTGATTTCCTGATTAATTTTAGCAAGTTCTTGTTGAGTGTATTCAATGATCAAAACCAATAGGTCCAAAGAAGCTTTGCTGAGAGTTTCACACCACTTAGTACAGAAGTCCTCGTCATTATGACCTAAAGTTGGTACCTTTTGGATACGCGAACCTTTCAATAAAATCAAAATGACGGACAGGAAGTATGGCCAGCCACGAAAATAAATAGTATCTGTGTTGTCGGCATGACCCAAGGAATATTTTGAGACCGGTTTCATGGCCGGCCGTACTTCCTGTGCGCCATTTTGATTTTATTGAAAACCTGCTTTTTCGAACTCCTCCATGACCACTGGCCCGATTTTCACCAAAATCGAATCATATCATTTTCAGATTGTGCTGACCAAAAGTTATGCATTTTGTGTCAACAGACGAGACTGTGTTTGTATGTGTTTGGTTTTAAACATGAATCAAAATGGCAAACAGTCCAAGTTAAGCCAATTTTGGAATAGTTTGCATTATTGTTCTCAGCATGACCCAATGTAATCAAATGTTATTAGCATTTTTTTTTTTTTATTTCTTTATAACTTTTGACTACAAGGTGGCGCTGCCTCAAAACTTTTTGAGTACTGTCAGGGCATGGTGCCGAAGACACATTCCAAGTTTCGTAGTGATATGCCAACGCGTTCATAAAATAAAGCATTTTTTGACAAAATTCAAAATGGCCAAAGCCCAAAATGGGTGACGCAGAAAAAATTGGGTATGGTTCGACTCTGCATGATACACTGAATCTAAAGAAACCAACTGTGTGATTCAGAAGTTTTCAGAACCACACCATTCAGAAGTTATAAGCAAAAATAGCTATTTTTCATATCTCCTGACTGCTAGGTGGCACTGTGTTGAAATACTGCAGGTAGCCTCAGGTCATGCTTGTTATAAAACACACCAAGTTTGGTCTCAATACGCTAAACTGTTGCAGAGATACAGCCTCACATCCATTTTTGTGTGATTTTCGTAGAATTCGTTCACGTGTCATTCGAGAATGTTTAACAAATCAACTTCATGTTCAATCGGATTTAAATTTGGGGATTGATTTGGGTATTTTAAGATTTTCCCTTTTTTTCCCCCTGCTAAACTCCTTGACTGAACTGGCAGGGTGTTTTTTGGCCATTGTCCTGATGGCATTTTCTGGTGGCATTTTCTTAACCCTCTGGGGTTGAAAAACGCACCGTTTGTGGCACTTTTTCTGATAACGGCAAAAAGAACTTCAATTACTCTGTCATTTTTGATCGTACAGATAAGAGCAATATATCAATCGAACCTGTAAGGAGTCTACTTTTATTTGTCTACACTCATAATAACAACAACACTCTGTGGTTTTGTGAAATAAAGGTAACAAACAGGGTGTGCAGTCTGCTGCATTGTTCTTTGTGATCGCATTAAGAAATGCATCACTAAAATGAAACTCCGCGAATACTGGACACAGAGACATGAGAGATATATCTATAGAAAGCCTGACATGTCTACTTTTAAATGAAGTAAGTCTTGTCGAAAAAAAATATCATGTTTTAAAGTAATTTGTATAAAACCAACGCCATGTCCAGTCTCTCATCAGACCTCATTATTTTTAACTTGATTATGCCCACGAGCTACTTACACTTTTGATATTATAATCATCCACTTGGAGACGCACGCGGTGTACCACCCACATCAATGTAAACAAAGCAGCGAGAGTTGTCTTCATTGTTCATCTCAGCTATTTGCGTCTTGTTACTGGAAGAAGACGTGCTGTGAGGAGTAACATTTAAGTTTCCCTCAGAGGAAGAGTGCGATGCGACACACGGCAAGAGCCACCAAAGGTAGTAAGTCTTTTTTTTAGTTGTTGTGTTACTGTGACATAACTTGTACATATTATAGTAGTTAGTTTTCCAAACTATAATTCCTGACTACATGTGCAATCAAGTGAAACTTTATTAAGTGTTTCATTTCATTGCATCGAAATGTTTCATGATGCTTTTTAATGTTCTATAAAATAAAAATGACGGTATATAAAAGTAATAGTGTTTACACTGTAACACTGAATGATAGAGTCTAAGATTGCTTAGACAAAACTACTGTCATAAACATCTATTCGCGAACAGAGTATATGACGTGCTTAACAATAATAAATTAGTTCCCTTTCGATACTACACTCGTACTGCGTCGCTATGGGAAAAAGTCATTTCTTCTCCTTGACTGAAGCTTTTTTAATAACGCAGTGAAACTGCACGGACATTGGATTGTGCAGTGAAACGAAATGAACCAATGACTTGGCAGCAGTGCTGCATGAGCCTATGGCGACGAAGCCCGGTGTAGCCCACCAGAAGGGGCGGGGCCATACAGCTATATAAGTGGCCACAACGCCATAGGATCCTCAGATTTCTTCTCCTTCAGCGACGACATTCTTTGCTGACCTACGAGACTCGAAGCTTCTTTTTCGAACTCCTGCTTTTTCGAACTCCTCCATGACCACTGGCCCGATTTTCACCAAAATCGAATCATCATATTTTCAGATTGTACTGACCAAAAGTTATGCATTTTGTGTCAATAGATAAATTAGTTCCCTTTCGATACTACACTCGTACTACGTCGCTATGGGAAAAAGTAATTTTTTCTCCTTGACTGAAGCTTTTTTTCTCCTTGACATGAGCCTCCTTGACATGAGTCATTTTTTCTCCTTGACATGAGCCTATGGCGACGAAGCCCGCCGTAGCCCGCCAGAAGGGGCGGGGCCATACGGCTATATAAGTGGCCACAACGCCATAGGATCCTCAGATTTCTTCTCCTTCAGCGACGACGTTCTTTGCTGACCTACGAGACTCGAAGCTT
The DNA here is from genome assembly GCA_012976165.1 of Labeo catla. Taxonomy (NCBI): domain Eukaryota; kingdom Metazoa; phylum Chordata; class Actinopteri; order Cypriniformes; family Cyprinidae; genus Labeo; species Labeo catla. Next base: position 151,596 of record VONZ01000982.1, read on the forward strand.
CTTGCCGTTGAAGCGCCTTCGCAACGGATCAAGCTGAACTAGCAACCCTCTGCTTGGCTGATTCGCTGCTTTTCCGCCGCCCTCAGCACTGCAGCAGCAGCAGTCCCAGCTGATTCCCCTTCCGCCATCCGGCGAGCCTAAAGAGCTTATTTCTAAGAGGTAAGTTCTAAAAGAGCAAATTTTGTAGCGACGTTGTTGCAAATGTCGCGCTGCAAGTGTGGCTCATGCAGCATGCATGGTGCAGAAGAGCAGTGAGTGCGCACACACTAAGACAGAATGCTCTTACTGAGAGTATGAGTCTCGCTCTTCTCTGCTCGCGGTCCTCCTCCACGGAGACAGCCCAGCTCTGTCATTTCTTCTCTCTCAGCAAAGCTCGGAGAAAGAAACACTGGAGTCAGGGAGCTATGCAACCGGGTCTCAGCGATCTCACGCCGGTGCTGAGCCCGCGTGCTCGTTCTCTCCGAGGCACTTTGATCTGCCTGCGTGTCTTAGACATGAGGATCATCGCCCCTCGATATACTGAGTGGCTCTAACCCCTTAGGCGGATCGGATCAGAACACTGTTACTGACAGCTTTGCATTTGTGTGTCGCTAAGGGAGACAGGCTGCTTTCTCTACGAAAGCAGTCTGCCCCTGTTCGCTCGCGGAAGGCAGCCCCGCCTCCCCCGCTCTCCTGTTTTTTTCCTTGCAGTTTTCTCGGAGGACGTAACGGTGAGCTCGCGAGTTGAGCGATCAGGCTTGAGCATTCTCATGCCGACACACATCCTATAGCTGTGTCTCATTACGAAGGAAGCACCCTCCGGAGGCTGCATTCGAAGGCTACATACGTCATAGAGGCTGTCTCATTTCAGAAAAGCAAGTAGGACACTCCAAATGCGAGCTTCGAATGCGTCCTTCTTTCACAGGAATTCAGAGGATGCATGCAGTGTATCCTTCGCTGCTACAGATAACCCAAAATTCTTTGTGTCGCCGTAACCAACGGTCGTTTATTTGAAAATAAATTGCGATGAGCAGTCTGATCTTTTTAGACAGATTAAAGGAGAATGATGTCACTAATGATTGTTATCACTGACATCTTCCAGTTTGACCTGTCTGAGGCAGCGCGCGCAGGGCTGACTGCTCTTACTATGAAAGCATTAAGCTTTAAGTATAGCAAAGCATTTTTTGAGAGCACCCCATTCAGTTTCGGGTGCCTAAGGCAGATGTTTGTTATGAATACTGGGCCCGTTCATGTGCCCACACAACTATCCGCTGTGATAGCGGGCAAATAAAACATTTCTCCTTTTCAAAGGAGAGCAAGTTTCCTGTTCTGTTTATCATTAGTGTGGGGTCTCAGTATGGCGACAACCCACTAGAATTAATCCAACCCCTTGTCACGTGGCCTGAGGCCTGGCAGGCCATCCCTGGAGTGTCAGACTGGGGTTTGGGGATAATAAAACGAGGCTGTACACTTCAATTCGCTCAGAAACACCCGTGTTCAGCAGCGTGGTTCTCCACCTCGGTTCAGAGCAAGGATGCACATGTCTTGTGCACCAAGGTGGTGAATCTGCTGGCTAGAGGAGTCATAGAAAATGTCCCCCCAGCTCAGAGCGAGTCAGGCTGTTATGGCTGCTACTTCCTCGTCCCCTAGAAGGATGGCGGTCTAGGGCCCATCCTCAATCTCAGACACCTGAATTGCACCCTCACGAGACGGTCGTTCAGGACGATTATATTAAAGCAGATCCTCCTGTAAGTCTGCCCGGGGGATGGACTTTCACTTCCGAATTGCCCCCCACCACAGACGATTCTTGAGATTCGCCTTCAAGGGAGTGGCATGCCAGTACACGGTCATTCTCTTTGTACTGTGCACAGTTCCTCACACTTTTACAAAGTGCATGGGTGCAGCTACTTCCCCTTGAGACAGAAGGGAGTCCGCATTCTGAATTACCTTAAAGACTAGCTCATCCTGGCCCAGTCGGAAGATGAGCTACTATCTCACAGATCCTTCCTCCTCAGCCACTTGTTTGCCTGGGACTCTGGGTCAATTTTGCAAAGAGCACACTGTCTACCAGCCAACGTATATCATTCCTGGAAACAGTTCTCGACTCAACCCAAATGAGGGCAGTAATCATGCCAAAACATGCACTGGCCATTCAGCAGCTCGCGGACTCATTTAAATTTGGAGCCACTCGCCCTCTTAAGGCATTTCAGAAGATGCTGGGCCTGATGGCCCCTGCGTCTCTAGTGCTTCAGTTGGGCCCAGTGCTAAGGCTGGGCCTGCTTCGTATGCGGCCCCTTCAGTATTGGTTGAAACCACGGGTTCCATCTCATGGGTGGCGTCACAGACACTTGCGTATCAGGGTGGACCAGGCCTGTGTAAAAGCCCTGATCCCCTGGAAGGACTCGCAATGGATGGAGAGAGGTGTGCAGCAGGAAGACATGGGTTGGGGAGCTCTGTGCGATGGCGCTTTCTGGAATGGGCTCAGCTTAACTTGCGTTCGCTGAGGGCAACACACGTACCGGGCAGACTGAACCGCGGTGCAGATATGCTATCATGAAGCAATGTTCCCTCTGGGGAGTGGACCTTTTCACCTCAGAAGACAACTCTCATTGTCCAATTTACTATTTGAAGGACAGGGATGTGTTGGCCCACAGCTGGCCCAACCTCCTCCTCTACGCTTTTTCCCCGACGTTCTTGACCCCTCAAGTAATCAGGTGAATCAGGGAACAGAAGCACAAGCTTCTTCTGTTGGCCCCTCTCTGGAGAAACCAACATCGGTTCTCGGAGCTGTGCCAGCTGCTTGTAGCAGCCTCCCCTGGACTATTCCCCTGAGACGGGACCTCCTCTCTCAGGTGAATGGAACAATATTGCACCCCCAGCCCAAGCTGTGGGCTCTGCACCTTTGATCTCTGGACAGGAGTCTGTGAACCTCCCAGAGAGTGTTCTGAACACTATCTCTCAAGCTACAGCTCCATCTACAAGATGCCTCTACGCTCTTAAATGGTCTGTCCCTTCCGCCTGGTGTTCAACCTGCGGCGAAGACCCAGCCTCCTGTGACATATCGGCTTAAGGTTTACATAGCTGCTATAACGGCTTCCAATGCCCCAATGGCATGCCAGTCAGTAGGCAGGAACAACTTGGCTGTTCGATTCTTGAAGGGACCCAGGAGGTTGAACGCTCCTCGTCCCCTCACTATCCCCACTTGGGACCTCTCTACAGTCTTGAGGGCGCTGAAGGGCCCTCCTTTTTGAATGATTATGGGGTTTAGACCTTCAACTCCTATCGTTTAAAGCAGCTCTGCTGCTGGCTTTAGCGTCAGTCAAGCATATGGGAGATTTACAGGCACTCTCTGTAAACCCCTCCTGTCTTGAGTTCAGACCAGGCGACTCCAAGTCATCCTGAAACCGAGACATGGATATGTACCTAAAGTGCCCTCTACTCGCTTTCGGACACAAGTAATTATGCTCTCTGTGTTCCCTCCCTCAGAGGAGGAACAGGAGTTGAATTTACTCTGCCTGGTCAGGGCATTGAGGATTTACACTGAGCAATCCGCCCCCTTTAGGCAGTCGGAACAACTCTTTGTTTGCTTCGGTAGCCGCAATAAAGACATCCGGTCACGAAGCAGGGACCTTCTAGGTGGATAGTCGATGCTATCACGTTAGCTTACTCCACATCGGGGCTGCAATGTCCCATTGGGTATGTGCCCACTCCACCAGAGGCACAGCCTCGTCTTTGGCGTGGTCTAGTGGTGTGTCCATTGCAATTTGTGTGGTGGCCAACTGGGCCTTGCCGTCCACTTTCACTAGGTTCTACAACCTGGACGTCCCCGCCCTACAGGCGAGGGTCGTTTTTGTATAATGGAGCTAGTTCTGTGCATTAGTTAGCATGCCGGACTGAGCCGCCCGCACGCTCCCGGGTTACCGAGGCTGTGCGGGCCCCATGGGAGCAACTCCAGGCTACACCTGCAGGCTATATTAATTTTTGCTGTATTCTAGGCCCCCAAAGAGTGCTTGGGCAAAAGTTTATTAGTCGTTCCTCTACCATGACACAGCGTGTATGGAACAGTTCCCATAGCATCTAGCGACGCAGTACGAGTGTAGTATCGAAAGGGAACGTACTCGGTTGCTGTCGTAACCTCGGTTCCCTGAGATACGGGAAAGAGTACTGCGTTACTAGCCGTGCCATGTCGCTGCACGACTTAAGTCGTCGCTTTAGTCCAAGTAACCTGAGGATCCTATGGCGACGTGGCCTCTTATATAGCCGTATGGCCCCGCCCCTTCTGGCGGGCTACGGCGGGCTTTGTCGCCATAGGCGCGTGCAGCACTGCTGCCGAGTCATTGGTTCGTTTCGTTTCACTGCACGATCCAATGTCCATGCAGTTTCACTGCGTTATTAAAGAAGCTTCAGTCAAGGAGAAAAAATTACTTTTTCCTATAGCGTCTAGCGACACAGTACTCGTTCCCGTATCTCAGGACACCGAGGTTACAACAGTAACCGAGTACTTTCCCAGACATAAAATGGTTTTGTGTTGTATAATACATACAAAGCATGCTTGTGTTTATGACTATAAATTATTATTATAGTTTTGTAATATATAATTATTATAAATTATATATTATTATTATTAGTTTATTATTAATACTCTGTTTGTCAATAGATGCTTAACACGCTAAACAATAATAATTAGTTTCTCAGATATAAAATGTCAATTTTTTTTATGATAGTATAAAGAATGCGTTAGTCTATGACTACAAAATCATACTATATGTATGTATTACAGATGCTCCTGATATTAACATGCTGACAGATGTTTTTTTTTTTTTTCTAGTGATCTCTCAGGTGTGAATCACTAAATATTCATGGCCGTTGTCACCCCCTCACATATTCCCTTTCAATCATAAAACAAGTCTTAGAAAATTTAAATCAATATATTGTTTTCTGTAAACGAGTGAATGAGATGATTTTCACATCATCTTGTAGAAAAAACTCTAGCCTACCACATCCAGTTCTCAAAAGTCTTGTGAACTAATGTTCTGAATGTGTTTCGTGGCCTTATTTCAGTGACTTAAAAATTTATGATAAATGTTGTTCTCTCAAAAACACAAACATCTACATTAATGTTGCTTGCATATTATTGTAGCCCAGTTTGTGTTGATTACAATTAATATGTTTTTAAGATACTGAAAAAAGCACAAATGTCAGGGCATGTCAAAACTTCTCAAGGGTGCCAAAACACCCTCAGACCCCAGAGGGTTAAATATTCTGGTGGCATTTTCTTGTATATTGGTAGCCAAGATGGTTTTGTACCCTTCCAAACTCATTCTGCTGCTGCCATCATATGTTAAGTCATCTTGAAAATTGAGAGAGCCTGTTCCAGAGACAGCCATGCATAGGGCTGGGTATCGAGTTCGATACTTTTTAAGCACCGACCAAATCGTCTCGATACTATCGAGTATCGAAAAAATCATTTTCGTTCGGTACCAAATTTCGATACCTAAGGGTATAATCTTGTCAACGTCAGTGAGCTAGAAAACGTGCGGCATCCTTAACGTGCCCGGATCAAATGCTGGTGATTGGCTGCGGCAAGGCTGCCTTGAAAATCAATAGTTTACGGCAGTTACGCCCACTCGCCCAGAGCTTGTCTAATGTGAGGCTGTAATGTACACTACACTTTAAAGCATAGCATAAATTTAACGCAAACGATGTTTAAGCAAATAAAAATAAGGATACATTATGCCAAGATTGACGGCAACAGCGTGCGATGCATTATTTGTAAAAAGGTTATTGCGTCCAAGACTGGCAACACGTCAAATATGATAAAACACCTGACAGTACACGGAATTAATGTACGAGCAGAAAGTTGCTCCGTGTTTGACTGCAAGAAGATCACGCCGGTGCAGTCATCATTATCCTCTCAGTATTTTCCTGACTGCCTCCAACAACATGCCCACCACAAGCGTCGTCCTCCGTGACTGATGAGGATAACGACGCGATGGCTGGGGCTCCGACAGGTAAACAGACATACAAAATCGGCTAACTTTTAGCGCTTCATGCTTGTGCACTGTTAAAGTTAAGTTTAAGTTTGTGCGGGGTCAATTTATTAATCCTTTTTCGGACCTAACGTACGCTGTGTAACGTTATGTACTGTTTCGATGACTTTAAATACCTAGCTAAGTTGATACTAAAATGCTTTAAGGTTAACAGTAAATGATGAAGTTTACCTCACATTAAACTTATCTTATTTAAATGTCCTTATCCTTGGCTGCATTAACAGTTTAGCTTTCATGATTTCTTCACATTAATGTTATAGTCTCTGCTCGTGCTGACCCTGGAATTAGGAGACCATCAAGTGATAATCCATTTACACTGGCAGAAAAAGTAAAAATGAACAAAGAAAGGAAAGATGAATGCCACAGGGCCGTTACAAATTTTATTGTTAAAGGTTTGCTGCCTTTTTCTACTGTGGATGCTTCATGGTGGAGGTAAGTACTGTAAGCTGTAAATTATGTTGTAATATTACCATTAATTTTTTTTAATTTAGAAGAAAATTAACTTGTTTGCATTTATCTTTATAGAGTTTTATATTTTTCTTTATTTCTTTACTTATTTGTAAATAGAAGAGGCCAAAGCTTTCTGCCCTTGAGGAGCTGTTTGCTGTGGAGGACATGGCTGTTGAAGCAAGAATGCAGACCACTGTCAGCAGCACTACAGAGAGGATTCAGGCAGAGATAAATAAGTACAGACTGCTTCCGTCTACACTGTCCTCAGTAAGTCCAGTAACCTGGTGGTGGGACATGAAGGACACTCTGCCAATGCTTTCAGAATTGGCATCAAGGTATCTTTGCGTGCAAGCATCATCCACACCCTCAGAGCGTACATTTTCCACTGCTGGGGACATTATCAGCCAGGAGCGGGCTTGTCTGTCTCCTGAAAAAGCAGACATGCTAATTTTTCTGAAGAAGAACGGTTGAGTGATTTCAGGTGATCTTAAAAGGTTAGTTCACCAAAAAATGAAAATTCTGTCATTAATTACTCACCCTAATGTTGTTCCAAACCCATAAGACCTTTGTTTATCTTCAGAACACAAATGACGATAATTTGGATTTAATCCAAGAGCTTTCTGATCCTCCCATAGATTTACTGGATATGCAGTTTTCAATGCCCAGAAAGGAACCAAAAACATAGTTAAAATAAGTCCATGTGATATAAGTGGTTCAATCATAATTATATGAAGCTGCGAGAATACTTCTGTGCGCAAAGTGAACAAAAATAACTTTATTCAACGATTTATCTACGGGAGGATCAGAAAGCTCTTGGATTAAATCCAAAATATCTTAATTTGTAGATAATTAATTAATAATTAATTTTTGGGTGAACTAAACCTTTAAGCAGCAGTGAGCCTCACAAATACTTAAAACTGATTGACTTAAAATGGCTTGAACTTTATTAAAACGGTTTGCACTGATATATTGTGTTAACTACACTTTGTTCATTTTGTGCTTTTGTTCCTTTGTTTATTGGTCTTAGAGATAAGCCTGCTGTGAAAAGTGTCACAAACATCCTGAAAAAATAAACCCAAAGTTTCTCTGAAATTATGTGTTATGTAATCTTGTATATTGTATATTTCTTAAAAATAAAAGTATCGAAAAAAGTATCATTCGGAACCGGTATCGAATTCAGGGTATCGGTATCGAAAATTTTGGAACGATACCCAGCCCTAGCCATGCATGCCCATGCCATGACACCACCTTCACCGTGCTTTACAGATGAGGTTGTATACTTAGGATCATTTGCAGTTCCCTTTTTTCTCCACACTTTTGATTTCCTATCAGATAAAGGTTAACCTTAGAGAAAGGTTAATCTTTGGCTCATCTGTCCATAGAACTCTGTTCCAAAACTCTACTGGCTTTTGCAAACTCTAATCTTGCCTTTCTATTTTTGGTACTGGTCATACATTTGCATCTTGCTGTGTAGCTTCAGTAATTCTGTGTCAAAGTCTCCTGTGGACAGTAGATTGTCAGAGCATCACCCCAGCTTTCTGGAGGTTGTTGGTGATTTTACAGACATGTATTTTAGGGTTAATTTTCACAGCTTTTATGATTTGCCTGTCATCAACTTCTCTAGTTTTTCTCAGCTGATCAGGTCATTGTTGGCTGCTGATGTCTCCGGTGGTCTCCAAACTCTTGATATCTCCCTGCCCTTTGTTTTTCTATAGCTCTTTGCTTTTAGCATCTAAATTGCTTGCTTTTCTGTCAGTCAGCTCCCTCATCTTCATCCTGGTTTGTGTGTCGCCATCAAATACGACACTCAGAATGCAGGAGCAAAGGATATAACTGATACAACACATTCCCTGCAAATAATGCAACAGGACACAGCTGATCACTCAGAAAGACCTGAGGCAACTGTTCCAATACTTTTGCTCACATCAGATAGTGGGATGAACTCTAAAAATGCTGATCTTCTTAGCTGGTGAAAGATTTACGTGTTGAAACACCCAATAATAAAATGTGACATTCTGTAGTTTTGTCTCATATTCATCTTCTAATCATATTTACAGATTTCTTGACTCCACAGCAAACAGAGCAATTTTGTTTTTTACTGTTTCATATAGCTTCTCTGTCTACATGGTATCACTAGGTTCTGTCATTCAGAAACATGGCTTTTCAGATTAGCTTTATTCAACATCAAAAAAATCAGGCCCTTTCTTTCGGAACATGCTTCACAACTCCTTGTTCAAACTCTTGTTCTGTCCAGGCTGGACTATTGCAATGCTCTTTTGGCAGGTCTTCCAGCCAGCTCTATTGAATCTTTATAATTAATCCATAATGCGGCTGCAAGATTAATTATTAATGAGCCGAAAAGAACCCACGTCACACCTCTCTACATTAATTTGCACCTGCTACCAATAGTTGCTTGCATAAAGTTCAAGGCATTAATGTTTGCCTACAAAACCACCGCTGGCTCTGCACCCCTTTATCTAAATTCATTACTTTCATTACAGACTTATGTGCCCTCTAGAAGCTTGCGTTCTGCAAGTGAACTGTCCATTATTGTGCAATCCCAAAGAGGTACAAAATCACTTTTACGGACTTTCACATTAAATGTACCCTCCTGGTGGAATGACCTCCCCAACTCAATCCGAACAGCTGAGTCCTTAGCCATCTTCAAGAACTGGCTAAAAACACATCTCTTCCATCTTTAATTGACCCTCTGAACTCTAGCACTCTCCATTCTAATTCTATTCTTTAAAAAAAAAAAAGAAAGACCTTTTAGACCTTTTTGACTACTCTATTCATTTTCTTACTGCTTGTTTTCTTTAAAAAAATAAATAAATAAATAACAATAGTTTCTCTGTTCTTTTTGTATTCTATCTATTTTTCCCTCTTTATTTATTATACAATTAACAAAAAGCAATAAAAGGGCCTCTAACACTAGCTTGCTTTTTCTTGTTCCATTCTATCTGTTTTCTTTTTATTTATTATATAATTAAAAAAAAACAAAACCTTGCTACGTGTACTGCATTAGACTGAGACTTGTCATAGCACTTGCATATTATTGCTTTTTTGTTGATTTTGATTGCTTCCATTGTCCTCTTTTGTAAGTCGCTTTGCAACTGCTAAAACACTAAATGTAAATAAATAAATAAATAAACATTTATGTGAAGAGTTTATTTGCAAGAACAGATAACTCCTTTATTATTTATTTATTTTTATTTATCACAAGGTCAAAATTTACTGGTATTACTATCCTTGTAGGGGCATTTGGTCCCCCGTAACGTGATAAATACCAGGTATACACACACAGGTGCATCTCAAAAAATTAGAATATCATGAAAAAGTTTTTTTAAACTGAAACTATTCTAGATTCATTACATGTAAAGTAAAATATTTCTTAAGTTTTTTTTTATTGTTTTAATTTTAATGATTAGAGCTTACAGCTCATGAAAGTCAAAAATCCACTTACTCTCTTTGTGGAGGGTGTCAATGATTGTCTTCTGGGCCATTGCCATGTCAGCAGTCTTCCCCATTAGTGTGGTTTCAAAGAACAAGAGATACCCGGAATTTATACTGTAGGGATGGTCATTTAATGAAACTCAAATGTAAATATTCTAATATTTTGAGATACCAGATTTTTGACTGTCATGAGCAGTATGCTCTAATCATCAAAATTAAAACCAAAAAAAAAAAACAAAAAAACCAAACCAAAACTTTACATGTAATGAATCTAGAATATATAAAAGTTTCATTTTTTAATGGTTGCTAAAATCCACGCTCGCCTAGCACGACGGTGGTGACAGCAGCGGCAATCTACCCGTCACTCAAGTGACCACGTCCTAAATTATGCAGAACTTTAAGGCTTAATATAATTTAAACGGATGAGTTTTACAAAAAAAAAAATTCACCCCCTCACAGTTGACATGAAGGGCAAAATTAGCTATATAGACCAAAGCCACTTTTTGTACCAGGCTGTAAACATTTTTTTTCAGCTGTGAAGTTGGGCATTTTAACATGGGGAGTCTATGGGATTGACTCCCTTTTGCAGTCAGTCTCTAGCGGCCAGTCGATGAATTGCAGTTTTAGTCACTTCCGTGTTGGCTTCAAGAGGTTGCCGCTGGGATGCACCTGTATGTATATAAAACTTGTTTTATAGCAAAAGCAGATAACTCCAACAGTCGTTTTTTGGCAAAAGCAGATAAGTCTACATTTCAAGTTTCAGAGTAAGAGAGAAAGAAAAAAAAAAAAAAACACTTCTTTGTACTCTCATCAGCTGATAATGTAGATGCCTGAAAGCTTTTGTTGTTGTGATCATAGACTGTATGGTTGTGATTACATGCAATACAAGGAGCAGCTTTTCCCTTAACATTGTAACGTGCTGCTTTAGCAAGGTTCTGTGAAAAAAATTCAGCTTTTATTTTCCTTTTATGCCCTAAAGATGATATCACAGGTTCATCAAGTTAATCAAAATTATCCATCCCTGATCACTTTTAGTCAGCTTTGACGAAACTTCTCTCAGTTAGCACACAGCAGCCTGGCAAGACTGGCAGCCTTGTCACCTGACCTGAATACAGTGTGCTGATTCACTGATGTCGGCTTCTGCAGCAAAATGTGAACTCGCGATGCCTTGAAAGTGGCCAATACCAGCTTTTTTTTTTTTAAACATGTTTTGGGTTTATATCGCGCAAAGGTTTTGGCCAGCTTTAAGTTTCTGGAACTGATTATGACTGAGGCTCTGTCCTGGGGCATTAACACCACCCCAGCTGTGGGAAAGGCCCAACAGTGCCTCTTCTACCTGAGGAAATTGAGAGACAAACTTCCTAAGCAGCTCTCAACTTCTACCACTGTGCCATCGAGAGCATGCTGACCTACAGTGTTGGGGGTAACACATTACAAATAACAAATAATAAATAGTTATGCAATCAGATTACTTTTTTCAAGTAACTAATAAAGTAATGCATTACTTGTTAATTTACAAGAAAATATCTGAGTTACTTTTTCAAATAATGCCAGTTATTTTTTTTCCCCATTTATTGACTGAAAGCTCTCCTGTCCCCATGTTAAGAGAAAATGGAAGATGTTTCTAGAATAAATGTGAACATGCATTAATTCATCTCACTCTCTCTCACACACACGAAAAAACAGATTCAGTATTTCTCAATGTATAAAAACAGTGAAATGCCACTTAAAATATAATGCAAACCTGCAATAATTCATTGTTAAATACTACAAATATTCTTTATGTATTTAATCCCATTTTATTAACCACTGTCTTTGCTGCTGACCTTTAATGATCCAATTTCAACCATAATAAGCAAAAATTACTCAAGATAAACTAAAATTGGTTCTTTTTTTATTGCTGAAGAGTTGAACTCTATTCTTCTGCATTATACTGTAAAGACATGTAACGTAACACATTACTTTCCATAAAAAATAACTAAGTAACGCAATCCGTTTTTTTACTTTTTTAGGGAGTAACGCAATATTGTAACCTCCTGGAGACTAACACCATCTATATTACCCACTATCTGCGGAGACTGCATAATTTCCTGTGAGATCAGTCGCACCCAGCAAAGTGCTTGTTTCTGCTGCTGCCCTCAGGGAGACATCAGATCCAGAACCACTAGACTGGCCCTCAGCCTCTCTCCCAGTGCAGTGAGACTGCTGAATGAACATCTCTCTAATTTGCACCCAGCCCATCACATTCACCACACTTCTTTTCTTACACTATTGCAATAGCTGAGAACTAGACTATGCACTGCTGCAGTACTTGCACCATATTTCACAATCTGCACACTAATTTCTATATCTCTGCTATCTGTTTGTCTGCCTGTTACAAAATTATTGGACAAAATGGTATAAGGTATTGCACTTTAGGATTTAGGAATTTCTCTTCAAGTCGGTCACAGTCAACGTCACATTGAAACTAATCGACAAATTGGGATCTCATCTGAGAGCCCTATCACCTTCAAGTGTAACAAAAGGAGCCAACGTCCATTGGTGTGCGAGCTTTGTGTGGCGCACCCTGCCTTGCGGTTACATCAGGAAGAGCATGTGTAATCGAGTGTTTGTGCTTCTTGTCATCAGAGAGTATTCAGCAAAACATGTGTTTGCCCCTTTAAATGCTCGAGCTCTTTAAAGTTGAATGGATTCTGATTGGCTGTCAATGCTTTTATCATTCATCAGCTGTAAAAAAAAAAAAAAAATCCAACAATATCCAAAAATACCTGTTATCTGTGCAGTTTTCATTAGCTGTGGTGCTATTTTTTTTGTACAGAATGTTTTTTTTTTGTTTTTTTCTCCACCCCAAATACTCATCCTGATAATGTCATTTACATTGGCAAACAGAAGGTATTAATAAATATGGCAGCTATTTTTTAGGCTGAGCAAGTCAGAAACAAAGTAGTCTCAGCCTCAGACGTCATGCCCACGGAACGTTGGCTAAACGTCTGATGCATATGGTACACTTAACTGGAAACACTTCAGGAATGTCGAAGTCGTTATCTGATTGGTTGAATTTTATCAGATTTCCGGGGGGCGCGAGTGTCGCGTTTATTTTCGGTCCGCCGGGAAACAAAGCACAGACGTGTGATTGCAGAAGAAAAACTGTCGTGTTTACATGAGTGACAATGAGTATTTATCAAGATCAGCTAAACGTAGGATTCTCAAAAGTATGCAAGGTTCACGGCATAGACTCTTTAAGAGATGTCCAGGAGTTTTGTTTGAGGCACTTAGTGGAGACCAAAAGAGATATTTTAGCCTGTTTGCCGACGGGATTTGGGAAGAGTATTATTTTCCAAGCCTGGCCGACCCTTTGTCAGCATTTAGAAGGATTCCCAGCAGATCCAATTTTACTACTTGTGTGTCCCCTCCTATCTATTATGGAAGATCAAGTGAAGTACCTAACTGAGAAGGGGATATCAGCCCCTGTTGTTATACGTGCACGAACAGATCAATGACTTACTGCTTGTTTTCTTCTCCTTCTTTGATTTTCTATGCTGACTCACTTGTTGCACGCCGGTCTGTTGTTGTGGGGACATTTCCACGCCCCGAAACGTGATGCTGAACGAAATGAACTGTGACTGGTTGTTTGACATGTCGGTCAAACGGCCTTATGGGTGGGCCTTGGCCAAAGAAAGCTGCTATGAATTCCAGACCTTCAGCCGTCAGTCTGAAGGTCTGGCTACGCGAGACTAGAAACAAAGTGACAAGCTAAGCAAGCATGGCAGGGGCGCATCAGTAAAATTCTTATTATATTTCAGCATTTGCTTCTGCAGTCATTTACTCAGGAATATTACTAAAATTAATATAATGAGATTAATACCAAAAACATTTTATTTATGGGAACAATGGCAATATTATTCCTCTTTTTGGCCAATCGCCATAATCGGGAAATACCCATCAGGAGGGACCTTCTGTCACAAGCTGGGAGCACAGTATATGGTACTTACAGGAAGAATGGCTGCTGGGAAAACTTTTCCGACCCTCAGAAACCAGGTCTGGCTCTCCAGTGCACAGCATCTTTGCATTCATCTGTCCATCAGGGAAACAGCGGTGGAAGTAGTCTGGCCTTGGCCTGAAATCAAGACCAACACCAATTGCAATAGCATGATTACAAATAACAGAACAAATATACTAATTGCTCTTTATATACAGTATGGATGCTTATATAGCACTATACCTGGGTCAGCATCTCCCATAGAGTGCTTTTCAACCCTCGCAATACTCAAAAAATTTGGTCTTAATTTGTCATGTCATAAATAGTAGAGAACTATAGAAACACATTAGCTGAGGTTTTTTTTTCTTTTTTTTTTTTTTTAATAATTATGGGTCATCATTCAAAGCATAAACCATAAGATATGTCCACCCTGTCATGGACAAATACATTACTGTTAAATACATTTTCACTGCAATATTAAAATGCAAATGATATTTTCTGAAACATATAATGTCCCTTTCCTAAACATGGTTGTTTGATTGCTTTCAAATTATAAAAAGATTTTATGTAAACCATGTGTATTTAAAGAAAATCATACAATTTGCACATGTATTTTTCTCTTATTTGGAAATAACTGACATTTGGATGCATTTTTTTTGTTTGCATCTTATTACCCCCACACCTAGCTATTGAAAACACTGGATTATATAGATATGATTTAATTAATATTTGGGAAAAAAATAATAAATATTAAGATGACAGGGTGGACACATAAAGCAGAACACAAAAAGCATGACAAAATATGACAATGAAACATTTATTCAACAACAACAACAAAAAATACAATAATAATACATAATTACATTCTCAATCACACTGACATTACCCCCACCTGCCATTCATTTTAGTTCTTAGCAATATTAACTCTGAATTAATGCTATGTCCACCTTGTCATGTGTATGTATACCCTATCAGGTCTAATTGGCTGACAGGGTGGACATTTTGGAACGACAGAGTGGACATTTTGAGCTTCAATTATCATATTAGCTTACAACAAACTGTGACTAGCTAAATAGTTTGTCTGGTTGTTGAAGTGAATTTGGTATTTTTAAACTTACATATTTTGAAAATACTGTATTCTAATCACTTCCAGCATATTTTATGCCAACAGGGTGGACATGTTAAGCTTAGGAAAAGCAAATAATCAAACTCATACAAAGAAAATTTGTCAATTTAAAAGTCACCAACTTACTCGCCTCAGCCGTTGAATTTCCCACCACTGAAGAGACAAAAAAAAAATCTGTTGCACTGTAAAAAACAACCTATAGAATCTACTCAATGAAATGAGGTAAACCAAGGTAACTTTTTACACTCAGTTTGTTTGGGTAGATTCTATCCTATATGTCTGAGTAAAGAATACCTGAATTTATCAGCTAAGACAAACTAAAAAAAAGTAGGTAAAGTCTACACCAAGTGTTAAATGAACCGAGTGTTAAATGAACTCTCCCGGGAGTTTGAGTCCATACTCAAGAGTATTAAAATGAACACTGAAGCAGTGTTAGAGTTAATGAGGTAATTAAGTGATTCATTGAGTGATGATTGACCATTATTAAAGATGCCTGATGTTAATAAGCAGAATCACCAAAAGGAGAAAATCTAATTTTGTAAGTCACCATTATAGTGGTGAGTGTTAGCATTAGTTTAGCTCTTTACCAGTAACTTCTTAACATTAGATTTTGTTTGGGTGTTGTAATTGAGTTATAACAGTCAGACAAACCAGAAGAAACGAGATTTTGTGGTTTTGAATATGCTTTGACAAAGTCATTAAGTAGCGATCCGAATAAGTGAGTTGTATTTTGTTTATGTTGGTTTAATCAGACAGGTGTTTCTGAAATTTATTTGACCAGAAAAAATATAAACAATTTTTAGATTTAGACACACAGACATCAACAATCAGCATGAGAATCACAACAATGGTGACCAACAAAAACGTATGTTGTAGCCAATCAAAACTCATCCATATCTCCCATCATGCATTGTGGCATGAATAAATTATGAGCTGATGATTTCCGTGATGTTTAGAGTTGATCTATTTCTGAATATGCTGTTTGTCACCATTTTTGAGATTCATATGCTGATTCATGATGTCTGTGTGTGCCTAAAAGAACAACTTTTGAAAGTTTTTTTTGATCGGAGGAGCTTGTAAGAAGTCCATTCAAAATGTAAAAAAAAAATTCAGGCTTTATTATTTTTTTGCTGCTGTGAAACCACAAGGCAGCTGTAATAAATAAAGGATATAGAACTCTAAATGATTTCAATGGCTCAAATTAAGTTTATTTTAAAACAGAATTATCACCATTGCATGACCTTTGCTCTTTGCCTTGTCTGGCTAGTTTAACTAAACAGTTGATCAAAAGCTAATGGTACAAAGCTAAATGCTAACACTGACCACTATAATGGTGACGTAAACATGTCTTCAGGTGTCTTCAATAATTTTCAATCATCACTCAATGAATCACTTAATTACCTCATTAACTTTGACACTGCTTCATTGTTTATGTTAACACTCAAATAAACTCCCGGGAGAGTTCATTTAACACTCGGCTTTTTGCTGTGTAGACTTTACCTACTTTTTTTTAGTTTGTCTTAGCTGATAAATTCAGGTATTCTTTACTCAGACATATAGGATAGAATCTACCCAAACAAACTGAGTGTAAAAAGTTACCTCAGTTTACCTCATTTTATTGAGTAGATTCTATAGGTTGTTTTTTACAGTGTGTCCAAGTGTCACTAAAAGGGATGTCCTTTTCTTAAAGGGGCGGACATGGATGTATCTAAAGATCCAAGTAATGGTTTTGTTATAAATATACAAACTTAACCTAATAAAACACACATATACATATATAAGGGATATCCCGAGCCAATCTCAAGGACAATCAAGCATTTTTTGTGTATGTGTGATGTGTATGTTGCGTGATGCACACAAACCAGTGAGGTTTGTTTAAGCATCAAATGTTTGCGCTTCTATGTTCAGTGTATGTGCACTTTTGGAACAATCTCTCGTTCATTTATTGTTTACTTTTATCTGCTGTCAGATTCTTGCTTTGGATTTGATTGATAGACTAGTGTTCTGACACAGCTAGCATCATGCTTTCTAACCATATTTTGTAATTATTTTGTTTACTGTACATATAGAATATGAAAAGTTTATACAGGGTGAACAGATGATTTTTTTTTTTGTTTCACTCTAATAATTCCATAATTCTGATGAACAGTATAACATGAGACCTCTTTCGCAGCTGTGCCCAATCTTGCATTCTGCACCACTGTGTGTGTCTGTTTTCAACCCTCCAGTGTATATTGAACACAGAACAATCATTGTATAAAATTCTGGTGGAAACATTACAGAATTAATGTTTGTACATTACCTGCCAACTATCAACTTGATGGTATTTGTGAAGACGCCATTCAAAGCTAGTGCGAGAGATACCGCTGCAAAACAGAAAGAAAAAAACGAGACAGGCAGATTAATGATAACTTTGTTACCTAGACAGAATTCACAGTTGACTTCTACAATCTGATATCGGCCTTAAACCATCTACTACATTACGTCCTAAACAGCAATGGTTGTCTTCACAACTGATGCCTGTTAAATACTTATCTCTTTGTTAAAGGGGTCATGGGATGCTACATTCACTTTTACATGCTGTTTGAACATTTATGTGTGTTGGCAGTGTATCTACCCTATAATAATAAAAATCCATGCAGTGGTTTTTAATTAATCTGTAAAAATAATATTCCCTTTTTCAAATCGAGCCATTCTCAGATGTCTGTCGCTGTGGCATCACACAGACAGAGGCCGCTCACACGATAGTTGATTGACATGAGCGTCTTACCTCTGATCAGTTGTAACAGTCCAACCTCCATGTTTTGATGCTGGAGCAGGGATGTAAGTTAGACAAAAATTGAGCAATTGAGGTGTTGTGTTGCTGGATGTAATAATGAACATAGTGGTCGTCATTTACTCCTGACATCTGAGCCGTGCAGTGGATTACACTTTTTTGGATTTTTGCAGAGCTGATTTTGACAAGGTAAAAAGGGTGTTGTTTTACACTACCACTGAGAATTTTTAACCAAAGTATATTATAGACTTTTCATTAAGACCCTAAAGAATCATATCAACTTGTGGAAAATGGGCATCCGATGACCCCTTTAAAGAAATGCAGTACAGAATTTCATACGTTTCAACTAAAATTTCTTGTAAACTGTAAAACCTTTTCAGACACACTTTATTGTTATTACGCTATACAAATTTAAAATAATGAAGAGTGTGTAGACAAAGAAAACTAATCCTGTGAATTAATGACCCTCACTCTTTGAAGCAAAGCCATTATGCATAATCTACTGTATCATCTCATTAGGTCCTATTTAAAAGGGAAATGGCTGGCCACTATGGTTGACAGGGATTCCTTAATTTAATTAGCCTTATCCAAATTTTTCAGTGAGTAAAGATGACTTGGGAGTGATCGATGAGTGATAGGAGATGACTTGGGAGCGACAATCTGCTAGCCGGCCTCACCATTAGAGACTCTGTTACATGTCTGTGGTTTTCTGTGTTGATTTTCTTTTCACCAGGTTTTCCTTGTCTTGATCATACTGCTCTGTTTACATGTGTTATTTCAGTTAAGTCATTAATCCCTCACTTGCTTTCATATAGGCTATAAAAACCCTGACAATGTTTTGTTTTTGTTTTTGTTTTTTTGTGCAGAATATATACCATCACTATTATTCGTCATACTTTAAGTACATTACAGTATGCAAGATATTCCTTTACTTAACTACGGTTTTAAATGCATGACTTCAAGTTTTCCCCAAGGTGGTATTATTGAAAGTACTTTACTAAAACTCTCTCAATATTTCTTGTACCAATTACTCATAGCTCTAAACAATTTCTCTTTTCCTTCTGTCCCTAAATCAGACCAGACCCCTGTACTGCAGAACTGAATGTGCCAGTGCTGGATGGGTTTTTCAGTGACTCTGACACATGGCCTGATTTTCGGCTGAGGAGGGAGACTCTGACAGTGCTGCTGGATCTTTTGAACAACGAACGGTGACATGGATGGGATGCCACAATCGAGACCCTTTCTTTTCTGTGGTACATCATACAGAGTGGTCTCTAGAGTGTTTAAAGTGCTCCTATTATGCCTTTTCAAATATGACCTTTCATGTAGTGTGTCATGTAGCTGTATGTGAACATAAACTGCAAAGTAGTGAAGCCAACAGTGCATGATACATAAAGTTATTGTCTATCAAAAAAAAAAAAAAAAAACAAACGCCTAAACGAGTCAACATGAATTTGAATCTTTTTCTGTTACGGTTATACGTCACGAAGTAACACATTTAATACGTATTTAGTTGTGTGCGTTGTGTTCGCTCCACGCAGCTCGTAGGTCTCTGGCTAACTGGCTGACAGCTTTATCTGTTCACTCGCTATTGTCTAGAAATATGTCGATGAATAGTGAATGTTTGTCGTTGTTATTACCTGAAGTTCTGATAAAGAATAGAACAATACGTTGGTGTACAAGCTGCAGTGCTTTATCAATAAGTTTCTGCATTGGGTTGACGCATATACTATGGCTGTTTGGGTGTTGTTGTTTACCACAGAGTTGTGGGCTAGAGTAACGGTGATGGGCGTCCCGTGTTTGAAATTCGCTGCACGCAGTGACGTTAAACCAATCACAAAAGACTGCATCATCGGACCAATCACTGCAGATTAGCGTCAGGCAAAGGAGTGGTTTGGACAAATGATTTGTTTTAAAGAACCGTTTGGGAGTCGTTGAGCAAACAATGTAAAAATAAATGCATATAAGACAATAAAAGTGTTTTTTGACCTTGCATGCATGTCAACTTGTTGTTGGGGACTCCAAAACCAAAATATTAACCTTTTATAAGCCATAATAGGGGCACTTTAACATGCCTCGTTCCACTGTCCACCACACTGTCCACAGAGTCGCTGAGGAGGTGGCGGCCATCCACCACTAAGAAAGTCACCTCCCGAACACCCCAGAAGATCTGGAGGCAGTTTGCCGTGGGTTTGCATGGCTTACAAGACAGAGAGCTTATTTTGAAAGCTGCAGGAGCATTCGACAGCTGCCATGTCTGCATCAAGCCACCAAGCAGCCCTGATGGTCAGTGCTACAGGAACAGGAAACTGTTCCCGTTCATAATCCTGCAGGCTGTTTGTGACCATCAGGGCCGCTTCATTGATACCTACATGGGCTGGCCCAGTTCCGTGCATGATGCACGAGTGCTCTGCCACAGCCCATGGCCCTGAACCCTTGTTTTTTTCTTGTTTTTCCCATTTCAGATTGTAACAGCCTGTGCCATCCTCCATAGCATCTGCCTTGGGGTTGGTGACATCATGGCCCAGGAAAATAAGCACGAGAAGGATGTGGCAGAGGATGAAGGGGAGCATGCTTTGGAAGCAGCCAGTGGTGCTCCATGGCATGACCAGCTGTCTGCAGTGGTGTCTGCCCCAGATGAGGGACCTGCTGACCACGACTACAGGCGAGTAAGAGAACTGTAAAGCTACAATGGCTAAGAAAAAATTGAATCGACTATACATATAACAGGTGTTGCATTTTGAAATATTTTAAATTACAGAGTCAGGTAAATAACACCCGCTATTTTTTTTTTAAATAAAAATCCCGTCTTTACCGGTGCGCTATGAATTCTGAAATAGGGTCGGCTGCAAAGGATCCATCTGGATCAGGCATTGACATTTCCCAACAGCACAACACTAATGACTTTATGAACTGCTTTACTTCCAAAAGTGATACTATTAGAGATAAAATTATAAGCATGCAGCCATCAGCTACAGTCTCTCATCATCTCATCAGTGCACTATAGTTTACTAGAGGAAAAATTCCATTCATTCTCTGCTACAGGAGAGGAAAAATTTAAAAACTTGTTAAAAATCACCTAAACCAACAACATGCATGTTAGAATATACCATACAAGCTACTAAAAGAGGTGCTTCCAGAAGTCATATATACTCTTCTGAATATTATTAATTTGTCACTGTCATTAGGATATATTCCAAAAACCTTCAAAATGGCTGCCCTCAGTCAGTCACGTTCAACGTTACGTCAATTGATGTAATGGGGTCCCACTTGGGGGCCCCAAACACCTCTGAGCTTAAGAAGAAAAGGCCAAAAAACTTTGGCGAGTGGAATTTGCATGCCAAGCCACTCCCCCGTACACACAGGTATATAAGATGGCAGCGTGCATCCACTCATTCAGATTTTTGCTTCGGAGCCAATCGCTTCATGAGCTGCTACGATGAAAGAAGATAACTTTCATCGCCGCAGGAGTTTATCAGCTGCGAGGGAAAGCCCCTTCTTGCATTCAGCGGAGAGATCGTCCTGCTGCACACAGATAAGTGCTGCAGTTCTCCCCTGGGCAATACAGCCTAAAAGAGCAAATTCCTACAGCATACACGGTTGTTGATAGTGTTGATGAGTTTCTGGGTGTGATCGATTCCTTACTTCTCGTTACGGACACAATCGCTGTTTTACATGTCTGGGCCATTAGCGTGTTGAGACTGCATTCATGGATGGTTCAAGCCTGCGCTTCGAGTACATGCCCACACACCTAACACCTTCATGAGACCATACAGTCTCTGTGTAGAGCCTGTTGCTCCCGTGCGTTGGGTAATATCAGGTCATTTGTGGGAGCATGGCTCAGTGTCGGCTTGCAGCACCATTCCCTCATGGATCCCTGCGCTTTCTCCCAGTTGTTCCTCCTATGTGAACTCTGGGTCCTCCATTGCCCCGCAGTTTGAACTAGGCGGAGTAGTTCGCTTCTGTGCTGGCAGGGGGCCTCCTTCTCCCCCTCCAGCCATAGCATAGTAAAAAATAAATACATAAATAAATAAAAACACATGACTCTACGCATGACTCTACATCCTGTCATTGTGCTCCGCACCCCAACTATTGCTTCAGAAACCTGGCACCACTGGTGGGCCCCTTATTTGGGTCTCAGGGCATTGGGAAGGTTACGTATTGAGTTCATTTGTTGTGGCATGCTTACCTGTCAGCGTTTGTTCCTCAATTGGGTAACACAGCTCAGGGTTGTGGCATTTTCCAGAAGGACAAGCCAGATTTGAGGATCTGAGGATCCCCGGCCTATATGAAACAACAGGTTCTGAAAAGGTCTCTTTTGGATTGAGCCATTCCAGTTCATTTGAGTGGCTAAAGAATGGCCAGTCAATGTTGTTAGTATTGTCTCCAAGTTGCATTACAGAGCTGCCTGACGTAACATCAAATGTGAGTGAGGGGGAACATCTAGGTTGGGGCAGCCATGGCCTAATGGTTAGGGAGTCGGGCTTGTAATCGAATTACAGACCGATCTCAAATCTCCCTTTTCTGTCAAAGATACTAGAAAAGGTAGTATTCTCACAACTATATTCCTTCTTAGAGAGAAATGGTATCTGTAAAGATTTCCGGTCAGCATTTAGGCCGTATCATAGTACCTAAGACTGCACTTATCTGAGTTACAAATTACCTGCTCTTATCATCTGATCATGGTTGTATTTCTCCATTAGGCCTACTGGATCTTAGCCAGACCACCTCCTGCAAACAAGCCTGTGGTGGCCCTTTACAGGCCCACTTAGGGCTCACTTAAGGGCCCCCAACACAGAACAACTCAAACCAACCACATCCATTGGTAAAACTCCCCTCTTCTCTTTCTGTCCCCTCACTGAAGAAGTAGTATCAAAACTTCTCTCCAGCCATCCTACAACATGCCCTGCAAACATGTCCCTGCGGGGTCCATGCTGGCTTTTTACAGGCGCAGTAGGCTAGCGCCAGCCCACACCAAATCTAAAGAGGCCCAGTGCGGGCTTCCCCAGGTAGGGCCCACATCTTTGGGCTCACCGTGGCCTCTCTGTGAGCAGCCCAAACTAGTGGACTGCCCACATTAATCCCATGATGATCCAGTGTGGGCCAGCCCGTTCGGGCCCAGAGCAACTTTTGTACCTTTGGGCCCATGTAGGTTTTGTGTAGGCAGCTCTGTAATGCAACTAGGAGACAATACTAACAACACTGACTAGCTATTCTTTAGCAACTCAAATGAACTGAAATGGCTCAATCCAAAAGAGACCTTTTCAGAACCTGTTGTTTCATATAGGCCAGGGATCCTTGGATCCTCAAATCTGGCTTGTGAGATCCACTTTTCTGCAGAGTTTAGCTCTAACCCCAATCAAACACACCTGAGCATGCTAATCAAAGTCTTCAGGATAATTTGAAAATCACAGGTGGGTGAGTTTATTCAAAGTTGGAGCTAAACTCTGCAGGAAAGTGGATCTCACAAGCCAGATTTGAGGATCCCTGATATCTATATTTATATCCATATTTGTTTTTCAGAGGCTGGTTAAAAATGCTCCTTTCAGCCAAGTCTTCCTGATTCTGAAGTTGAGAATGAGATAAAAGCGTAGTTGTGGAATACAGGAAACAGAGTGGGTGGACAAAAGGAGCACTGCCACCATCTGTCGACCTGTCGACCATTCCATTGGACCAATTTCACACATGCTTCAGGACACGGTCACACAGAGGTGTTCCCAAAGCATTTCTGACTCAGCTCGAGTTCCAAAAGTGAACTGTGTTGAGAATATCCCTAGAGCAAATGATCAAATGAAGTCATGCCTCCGAATTGCACAAAGGACCATCCGAAGTACATGGATGCTTCTCATTTCTTATGTGTGCATCCTCGTTTCCTTTCCTCGCGTCTTAGCTCCACCTCTCCAAAATGCGAGGGAAGGACGCAAGGAAAAGACGCGAGGACGGAGGAATCAAAGGATGAACATTGGAATATTCTTGACCACTCAAGCGTCATCAGCTGTGCTAAAGGGACCTGCTTATATGTTGTTAGTTCATTATTTAAGGCATTCATAATAAATATGAATAAAGCAAGACGCCCTGTTTAAATATATGACATTAAACTGCAAAGGTAAAATATAAATGTAAATTATTACGATAAAATATTTAAATATTATTTAAAATATTTAAATATTTAATATTTGTAAAAAATTTTATATTCAGCTTGTTCTACTTAACCTATTTTGTACCTATCTTAATTATTTAATTCATAAATTAGTAGTTACATTTTTTTTTTTTTTTTAAAAAGCGACATCTTGATGGACAACAACTAATAATGATCAACAAGCCGCATCAGTCCATCAGATCATTTCAAAACGTAAAATAGCCTTCAGTTTATAAGTTATAATTGCATCTGTCTCGGATGTAGACTGGTCAAGATTTATTTTAATAAACCTTATGCGGAGTGTGGAATTCGCCTAATGCATAACAGAGAAGAGTCCGCGCGATCACTTGCATTTTTCCTGATGATGAAACTAATTTTATTTCTGTAAACTCATAATAACGACAAACATTGCTTTTTTAGAGTAATGAGAACAAACAGGATGCACTTTTTGCCATCTCTGTCTCTGAAGCGCGTCACAAAAAAGAACCGAAACTCATCGTATGACTGTCTCAAATACATGAGAAATATATATATATATATATATATATATATATATATAGATAGATAGATATAAAGTTTAAAATGTCTACTTTTAAACAAATTCAAAACAAAATCAAATACCCCTGATTATGTAATCTGTATGAAGGTTGCATTTCTCTCTAAAGACGTCTCCGTTTTTAAAGCATTTCATACGGATTTCTGTAGTAGGATAAATTCCGTAACATTGATTTTTTCCTCAGAAACAAAACACGTATTTATTGAAGAAAACAAAAAAGGCATATAGCCTATGTTTTGTGAATTGCCAACCTTTTCTCCATCCGGCAGATATTGTTGCTTTTATACTAATACTTTTCTCAGGGTTTTAGAAAAATATAAATAGATTGTACAAGTTATTGGTAATTAATACATTCTATGATAACTTATGTTTCAGGTTTTGACTGCAAATGTCACGTCCATAACGCTGAAACTGCGTTATGCTAATCTTTGAAATAATTGCTTTTTTGTACAAAGTTGTGATGCTAGTTTTTGAAACACTTTTAAACTTTTTTTTTTTTTTTTTGTGAATGTTCATTAAATAGTAATATAAATATGTGCTCCACATTTTCATTGTTTGATTGTATGTTTCATTTAATGTTTATTTATTTCTTCATTTATTTATTTTTTATAAAGAGATATAAAATATACTGGGCAGAACGGAGTTCGGGCCTCTGCAACCGCCCAAGTTTATCATGTGATTGCCCATCCCTGATGCATTCTATAGACAATTGACATTTTCATTAAAACAGATGTGTTGAGCAGGTGAGAGAAGATTGAGCGTGAGGGTATGGGAATGATCACGTGCGCGAGGGCTTGTCATCTGCGTGCAATACAAGTCACGCGCACGTGAAGGTTTGACAGGAGCTCGCGGCTCCCGTTTCCTCGCGTGTAGATCTGTTGTCCTCTCGCGGACATGATTTACCGCGTGCGCCACCATCAGTGGCGGTTATTAACGGCATCGGTTATTAATGGCATTGATTTGCCGCCATATATGACTAGTACATTTCCCCAACGTATTCGTATTCACGAAGTGAATGGCGACACGGATAGGGAGACCCTGGTGTTTCTTTTCTGGCTGGCATGTGGTACATCATACAGAGTGGTCTCCAGAGTGTTTGACATGCACCTGAGAAAATGGTTTAACAATACAACAATGTGTTAACTAAAAGAAAGAATTCAGCGATAATGAAAACATCACAAATTGTAGGTCATTCCTACAATTCACTGAAGATCTGTAGTTTGTATGCAATAATTATAAGCACATTTTCTCATCAACATTAACATTCTCATCAATATTCATATGCATTTATATGTACGGTGTGGTTCTACAAGAAGTACATTTACTTCCATTTGCATAGTCACTGACATGTACAAAATTTACCTATAGATAGATTCAGATTCATATTCAGTTTGTTTATGGTCATTGAACTTAAATCCAGCGAAATTATAGATTTGCCAACGGAGGTAAATATGTTGTCCAGATTAGGCAGCTGTAGTTTTGTGATGAGAGTCTTTATAACTCTCTGCAAAGCCTTTTTATCAGCTGCAGAGCTAATTCCAAAACACACCAGCATACCATGTGTGAGGATATTCTCGATGGAGCAGCTGTAGAATGACACCAGGAGCTGCTGTGGCAGTTTTACCTTCCTGAGTATTCTTAAAAAGCATAGGCACTTCTGTGCCTTCTTAACCAGGGCAGTGATATTTATTGTCCATGAGGAGATGTGTGTGTCCAGAAATTTAAAACTGAACACTCTCTCCACCATCTCCTCATTGATATACAATGGTGTATGTACATCCTGGTTCCTCCTGAAATCAATAATAAGTTCTTTTGTTTTCTTGATGTTCAGGGCCAGATTATTCTCTGTGCACCACACCATCGGCAGAAAGCAGACGCAGAAAAAGCAGCCAGAAACAGAAACATGAAAGACTTAATGCCACCACCAAAAAGTTAGCAGAAAAGTTTAGTAAACCAGAAAGACCAGTAAAAGACAAGGATGGAAAAAGGATAAACGACAATGAATAACACAAGAGAAGCTGGGTTGAATAATTTGGGGAGCTGTTTAACAGGACCACAGCATCCACCAGATATCCAACAAGCAGATAGAGATTTGCCAACAGACATTAGCGTACCAACAACAGAAGAAATCTGCAAAGCCATTATGAAATTAAAAAGCGGTATGGCAGCAGGACCCGACAGTATTCCAGAAAAGGCATTA
This sequence comes from Labeo catla, assembly GCA_012976165.1. Lineage (NCBI taxonomy): Eukaryota > Metazoa > Chordata > Actinopteri > Cypriniformes > Cyprinidae > Labeo > Labeo catla. The sequence continues at coordinate 178,304 of VONZ01000982.1, forward strand.
AAGGCTGACACAGAGACTACAGTAGAGATGCTCCATCCCCTTTTTAAGAAGAGCTGGGAAGAATAACAAGTACCCACAGAATGGAAAGAGGGGTATCTCATTAAGATACCAAAGAAAGGTAACTTGAGCTCCTGTTCTAACTATATAGGGATCATGCTACCGTCCACCCAGGGAAGGTTTTTAACAGGATTCTACTGGAAAGGATAAAGGACGTTGTCGACCCCCAACTACGAGACCAGCAGGCTGGTTTTTGCAAAGATAGATCATGCACGGACCAGACTGCAACTTTGTGCATCATTCCTGGAACAGTCTCTTGAGTGGAACTCATCTCTTTATGTCAATTTTATTGACTTTGAGAAAGTGTACGATAACATAGACAGGGCACACTTTGGAGGCTACTTAGGCATTATGAGGTGCTGGGAGAAAAAACATTCACTAACATCAGGAACTCATACGCAGGGTCTGTCTTGTAGAGTGGTCCACAACGGTCAACTCAGACACCTTCTGGTACAAACAGGAGTGAGGCAGCATCTGAGGAGCCACCGGTGTGACCGCAGCATCTGAGGAGGAGCCGGTGTGACAGAACCAAGGCGGTGCCAGAGGAAAGGAGGAAACTGCTGAAGCCATAGGGGTGGAGAGACAGAGCGGCAGGCATCCAGCTGAGGTTGGACTGGAGGACTGGCTGAGCTCTGCAATGAGGGTGAGAGAGAGTGAAACTTGGTGGGATCAATGATGGTAATTCAAAGTCCATAGAGATCGATGATGCAGTATTGATGCTGGCTTGAATGATGAAGAAGAAAGAAAGGAGCTCCTGTTCTAAATATAGAGGGATCATGCTACTATCCACCCAGGGAAGGTTTTTAACAGGATTCTACTGGAAAGGATGAAGGACGTTGTTGACCCCCAACTACGAGACCAGCAGGCTGGTTTTCGGAAAGATAGATCATGCACGGACCAGATCGTAACTCTTCCTGGTACAAACAGGAGTGAGGCAGGGTTGTTTGTTGTCGCAGTTTTTGTTCCTACTGGTCATCGATTGGGTCATGAAAACGTCCACAGTAGAAAAGCAAAACGGCACCCTGTGGATGCTATGGAACCAACTGGAAGACCTTGTAGACGACTTGGCCCTTCCCCACACCCAGCAACAGATGCAGGAGAAGTCCAGCATTGTGGCAGAAAACTCCACTCACCTTGGCCTCGAAAATACCAAGGAGGAGCCAATGAGTGAAGCAGCAAGGGATGCGATGACGGGAGGAATGGCCAGGTAGTCATGACCCAGAGCTCAGCCATGACGATTGCCCATGGTGGAGTCAACAGACGGAGAAGCCAAGACATAAAGGTGGCTAACGACATTCAGGCAACAACTGACGATGAAGGAGCATTTAAGGAGTAAGGGGATCCCAGGGCACAGAGGGAGAGCTGATGGAACCAAGCAATTCTGCTGGCACTAGAAACTACAGTGGAGTTGTGGCACCAAGCATCTGAGGAGAAGCCGGTGTGACTGAGAACCAAGGCGGTGCCAGAGGAAAGGAGGAAACTGCTGAAGCCATAGGGGTGGAGAGACAGAGCACCCAGCATCCAGCTGAGGTGGGACTGGAGGACTGGCTGAGCTCTGCAATGAGGGTGAAAGAGAGTGAAACTTGGTGGGATCAATGATAATAATTCAAAGTCCATAGAGATCGATGATGCAGTATTGATGCTGGCTTGAATGATGAAGAAAAGAAGAAGAAATAAAAAAAGAAGTGTGGAAGCAAAGCCTCCATGTCCACTTCCACCAGAATTTCCTTTGCCACAGATGTCGCTGCCTCACACCCCATTGTCAGACTCATTCTCGGGCTGAAGCTCCAGGGTAATTGTTGGCGCTGTCCACTCTTCTTTGGGATCTGGCTCATTCATTGCATCAGGCTGAAGCTCCCTGTCTGCGGGGGACTCTATATAAATCTCCTCGGTCGAGGGTGGTGGTGGGCTGGCCACTGGGTCTGGCTGTGTTCTGAATCAGGGATAGAAGCTCTCCAGATACCTCATGATGGCTTCCCTCCAGTTAAGTCCTGAGGTGTTCGGGAGCTCAACTGGATGGTGAGGATTTGTTCTGATCCAGAACAATGATTTTATGTCCTAATCATAGAAAGGGCAGTATCATAAATACTTTAAAGGCGACCTATTATGCCTATATTACAAATGTAAAATAAGTCTTTGATGTCCCCAGAGTGTATATATGAAGTCTTAGCTCAAAATACCTGACAGAGAATATTCTATAGCTTGTTAAATTTGCCACTTTTAAGGTATGAGCCAAAACGTGCCATTTTTGTGTTTGTCCCTTTAAATGTAAATGAGCTGGTGCTTTCAGCCCCCTTTTTCAGAAGATGATGTAGCTTCAAAAAAAAAAAAAAAAAATCTCACGTGCTGAAAATGTCAAACTCAGCCTTATATGTTCAATCCATAATCGGTTTTAAAGTCAGTCATCTGATTGCACTGTGCATAATAAATGCGTATTAATTTATGATGGGGAGCACAGCGCAATAAAAATATCAACATAGCTGGTCTCATGGTGCCATCACATGCTATCACAAACTTCCCAAAGTCCCACTTTTTGATTATGAGCTTGACAAATTCAAGCAGTCATCTTCACAGTGCATTCATTTGCATTTTTTAACTATCACATTCCTGACTTTGTCTGGAGCTGACGTTTGTGCACAAAGCACTGGTATTAATCCCTAAACTTATAGGGGATATTACAGATTTTTTTTTTTACAGGACATTTCCTTCAAAAATTAAATTTAACCACAGTGTCCTCAGGAACTCTATAGAGACTCCCATGTTCGTTGGTGTATCGAAGAACACAACACTTGCAATGCCTCTTTGGTGGTGGCATTGTATATCTCCAACAACTACAGCAAGAAAACAGTAATGGCGGACTGCTGCTTCTCACTCAGGGCTGTGTCTACACTAGTGATGCGCGGATGGCGGTTATATCCCGCAGGTCGGGTGGGTCGGGTAATAAAAAAAAATGCATTCTGATTATTCGCGGGTGGGTCGCGGGTGGATGAGATTAATCAATAATGAGGCAAATATTAACTACATTTTCTAAAATATGAACCTGTTCTAAATACTTTTTTCAGGCAAACGATTTCATTTTTGTGTGTGTGTCTGTGTGTTCACCTGTTCCAGAAGCTGTGACAGAAAAAAAGACATTCCAGATCAAGTTTGAAGGGAGTTACACCTATGTTAATGCTATTGAGTAGGGTAATATTTAGTGGTGTAGTGCAGTACCTGCGGATACCCATTTTTTTTAATCCGTCGGCTTTGCGTATACCCACTTCTAAATTCCCTCTGATGCGCATCATTCAGTAGTGTCCTGCATTAGCCAAAATCATGACAGGCCACCATTTCTAATTCAATCGTATGTGAATAATTGCAAATATTCGCTCAAAACACATAGTAAAGACGGTAGGGAATGTGGCGCCGGCTTCGTTTGAAATATGTTTGATGATTACGCCTGATGCGCCCGCGCCCGCTCCGTCCGCGCCAGCACCAGATTTGCAGAGTAGTAAAATTAACAATTATTATTGATTACTAATTTGAGTACATTATCACGAAAACAATACCTTAAAAATGAAAAGAATTAGATTTTTATGATCTGAAATTTCTTAGAACTGGGTGAACCCCTGTAATCTTTTGTCCAAGGATCCAGTAGACGTTCAAACACCCAGTTGATTTCATCAGAGATTGCGGAGAGTCACGTCCAGATGTCAGTTAACGTTTTTTTAGCGTGGCTTTGGCTTAAAAGCACGAACGATTAAGCTTATATAAGTGTGCAGCGATGTGCAGATCAGCTGAATCAATCTGCTCTTAAAAATGAACCATCCATTCATCATATCATCATGCAAAACTAAGAATTAGAAAAATCGTAAACTACGATCGGGTGCGGTTATCTAAATCAGAGAAAAATACAGGTGCGGGTGGGTGGCGGGCGGATAATTTATTTGAAGCTGCGGATTCGGGTGACGTTTGAGCTCATCCGCGCATCTCTAGTCTACACTAATAGGGTAGAGATTGTCACAAATGGGCAGGATTTCTTCCTACAATGATGTGTACGTAGGGAGAAATCTGGAATCGCATGTTCAGAGAGACCGTTTATGATGCACTGGGACTATAAAAAAAAAATTAGTGGGTGGATTTTTATCATTATAGGCTGGTTGTTTTCACAACCAACATCAATGCCTGCCAGTGTGACTGACTGAATTGACTGGCTCAGATATCCAGCTAATCTCATGCTTTCATTATCACTTTAATGGTGTTTTTTTTTTTGACATCCATATTCATTCATTCATTCATTCATTCATTACTACGGAGTAATTCTGATAATTCATGTGGGTTGAAATGGCTTTTAGGGATGTCCCAAAATAAAATAAAAAAAAATAAAAATGTTATATACACATGCATACATATATAGATGAACATTCTGATATGTGGATGGACTGTTGTTAACAAAATATGAAAATATCATTCTGTTGGTTGCCACAATTGACAACTGATCAAGCGTTCCAGATTGCTGTGTAATAATTTTCAATAATTTTATACCACATTTACCTCTATAATAATGTTAGAAACATCCATTGTGTAAAGATTTGTTATAATTAGTCAATGATTGTATCTTTTGACCATGGTTTGGGCACTCACCTAAACAAGCCTCTTTAATTTCTGTCTTATCTGTTCTCTGTATAATCTTCACCACAAATATCACAGCCAACGGGGTGAGGAATGAAATTGCCTGTAAAGATAAAAGAACACAATCCAATATTATTTAACTAATATTTTCTATCCAAAGGCTGATGGGCCTGCAAAAGCAGGCTTCTCAGAAGGCTTCTTTTCGCACTTCATTATGTGACTGTCTTTTCAAAATATGTTAAAGACATAATGTGTAAGTTTTTTTTATTAAAATATCCAAAAACCACTAAAACAGTGTTATATGCTGACTTGTGTACTTACATTATCCCAAATGTTTTAAAGAACGTTTAAATCCAGAGAAATAAGCAATTTTAACTAGTGTAACGGGCGCCATGTCATTGCGTCGCCTGCCAATGGTGTCATACACCCTTGATTATCCGGTTTTATTTTGTAGAAAACAAGGAAACCCCAAAGACACTTTAAAATTGTGTTTAACAATTTTTGTTATGCATTTTATTAGTCAAGTGGCAAACTTACAGAGCCTACTCAGATGTATCTACACTGACCAAAATTATAAACGCAACACTTGTTTTTGCCCCCATTTTTCATGACCTAAGCTCAAAGATCTAAGACTATTTCTATGTACACAAAAGGCCTATTTCTCTCAAATATTGTTGACAAATCTGTCTAAATCTGTGTTAGTGACCACCTCACAGGTGTGGCATATCAAGATGCTGATTAGTCAGCATGATTATTGCACAGGTGTGCCTTAGGCTGGCCACAATAAAACATTAAAAAGCCACTCTAAAATGTGCAGTTTTACTTTACTGAGGGGGTCCGGGAGGGTCTAAAAACCAGTCAGTATCTGGTGTGACCACCATTTGCCTCATGCAGTGCAACACATCTCCTTTGCATAGAGTTGATCAGGTTGTTGATTGTGGCCTGTGGAATGGTGGTCCACTCCTCTTCAATGGCTGTGCGAAGTTGCTGGATATTGGCAGGAACTGGAACACGCTGTCATATACGCTGATCCACAGCATCCCAAACATGCTCAGTGGGTGACATGTCCGGTGAGTATGCTGGCCATGCAAGAACTGGGATGTTTTCAGCTTCCAGGAATTGTGTACAGATCCTTGCAACATGGGGCCGTGCATTATCATATGTCTATAATGACCAGCATGAAATACGATTTTCCCTTTTTTAATCTGACTTCAAAGTTGAAAGTGGGCTCAAAGGGTACATGGGCTTAATGGGTACACTTACCCTACTGCTTTCTCAAAACAAAGTGCTCAAAAAGTGTTTTAATTATCACTTGAAACTCCTGTTTAGTTCAGCTGTCAAAACATTATTCTAGGGTTTGAAGAAAAGTGGCCATTCAGGTTTTGGTCCTTCGGGATGCATTTTCAAAAGATTATAAAGCTATACCGTGACATTCGTGGAACCATCCACAGAAAGTTATCCCTACAATGAGGGATACCAGCTTAAGGTGGTCAAAATGATCACTGGAACATGGTACCAAGTTTGCACCTCAGTGCTCTGTCAGGTAAAACTTCACTAAATATGAACCACTGGCAACTGCATTATGATTAAAGTGCTCCTAATATGCTCCTAGTGTGTCATGTAGCTGTATGTGAACGCTATCTGCGAAGTTGTGAAGCCGACAGTGCACAATAAATAAAGTTATTTTCTATCAAAAAAAAAAAAAAAAAAGAGTCGGCTCACATTTGCCTGAAGGAGTCGTCAGGAATTCAAATCTTTTTCTGTTATGGCCATACATCACGAAGTAACACATTTGCATAATGTCCGCCCATGTTCTACATCGCGAACAACTTGCCCGCCCACAAACAGTAAAATTTCCATGTGGTTTACGTCACATGAAAATTTACACGTACATTATACAGAACACGCTGTATCCTACACTGAGAGTAAAATTGTTTTATATTCACTTCAAAAACATGATGAATCTACAAAGATTGTATTTTCTAGCGATCATTCAAAATACGTAGTTGTGTATGTTATGTTGTGTAACAACCCTGCACATGTCTTGCTAACCGGCTAACTCATGCTTCTGTAGCTCTGTTGTTCAGCTGTGGACCCACTGTAGTCTGACAATTTGTGATTGATGCAGCTTGACTGTCTGTCTCATTAGTTGGAGTAATGATAAAGGATGACGCACGAAGTGGCGTTCACAGCGAATGCGGAAAGCGCTGTGCTATGAAACCCATTCGTTTCAATTTCTTCCGCCCTGCGAGGACGGCTTGCTCTGCCTCGACCAAAGCGCAAGCGCAGCGGAGCACACACGCTGCAGACAAAGTTCAAATGAGTTGTTCAAATGAACTTTTGCCGCTGCGCTCTGAAAGGCTTTGTGAAAAGCCACATTAATGCATTATACAATGTTGAAGTTTACAACATAGAGGTGTGCCCGGTTCACTTACATAAGCAAATTGCGAGCACTTTCCACGGTAGACCGTGCTAACTTGTCGATCAGCCACTTCAGCCGTTTCATCATCAGACTCTGGCTGGAATTGGTATGGTAAAATCAATGCCATCTTTTCTTTGTATTGACAAGTATCCAGGGCTGTCATTCAGTTATGGCAATGGGCATTTCGTTCTCAGACACGCTGTACGCAGTAGACCAATCATAAAGGACTGCGCCATCTGACCAATCACAGCAGTGAGGGCTCACGGAAAGGAGGGGTTTAGAGAGACTGATTCTTCAAACTGCTTCGCACGAGTCGTTTATGAATAATTTAGAAATGGGGTAAAATTAAATTATTTTTGGAGAAAACTGAAGTGTTTCTTGACCTTGCATACATGTAAACCCATTTTGGGAGTCTATTAAAACAATAGTAGCAACCTTTAAAATGGCATAATAGGGGTACTTTAAGGACAATGTCAAGGAGGCATAGTTTATATAAAAGGAAGCTCTGAGCAGAGACATCTTTATATGATCGCTACGATTAAGTGCTCAAATACTAGCCTCCCAAATCACTCAAACTGATGCAGGGCTCAACGCTAAAGACTTTTTCTACTGGCCCACTTGGGCCAGTGGTTCAAATTTTTACTTGCCTGGTCAAAATTTTCACTGGCCCTGCCACCAAAAAATAAAATAGTTGCTGTCATCAACTATTTTTTAAACTGTTTTTGACTCATGTTTATGTTTTATTTTAATACGTTTATATGACATCAAAATTTTACATACCAATTAAATTGTACAATTCTTGATTCCAATTTTGATACCACAGCAAATCCTTACTAGCCTAACAAATATAAAGTACAAACATTATCTGTTCGTTCAAAAATTATTTTATTATCATTAATATTATATTATAAATGAAAAGATGCTTTAGGGAAAAACAGCAGACAGGCTGAAAGAACACAAACTTAGTCTCTGTCAGCAGGTGGCACTTAAGGATTAACAGCGATATTACGTTTCTTTGGTTACCACTGTAAACAAAGCAGCGCCATGCTTATGAACGCTATTTTAAATGCATTATACAGAGGCAAATGGAAACTTTTCTTAAAACTTTAAGTTCCCCTCAGAGATACATTCATATAAAGCCCCATTTCAATATTTTGGATAATATTTCCAATATTTCGCGCATTGTAAACCGTAACCCTGCTCTGCCTGCTACAGTATTTTTTTTTTCCTATTTGTGTTTGTCTTCAGCATCTCTGGCCTTTGTTAACAGATGTTTAAAGAGTCCGTAATATTTCCACACACACATGACATTTTGAAAAATTGCATGCAGTTCATAAACCCTGAACAGAGATTGGTGAAAATATGTCCAGTCGATCGGTGCATCTGTACTCCGCTGTATAAATTAAATATGGATTAATCATTGTTAAAGCTACAAAGTTAATCGTCAAGACGAGTGTTCTGACATACTTTTGTAGGCTATTTGTCCATCAGAGATACATCGATCTATGATCGCTTGAAACAAGGCTTAAAAAAAACATGCAAATGGTAAAGTTCAGTGACGACGCGGCAGTGACAGTCACGCTCGCCCCGGGCTATCGGGCACTCCTTAGGCCCCGATCACACGAACATGTTTTTTAGGTCTGAAAATGCGAGGCGCACCACACTGCCTTTTTTTGGTGACTTTAAAAAAAAAAAAAATAAATAAAAAAAATAAAGGAGTGCGTTGCGGTTATGTTGCTAGGCAACCATCAAATCAGCCATTTTGTCAGTCTAATGAAAGGTAACCCGCAATAGACACCAAAAGTTTCTCCTCCATCACTGCAGTCTCCGGACTTTCTAAGCAATGGCAAACTTTCTTCACCACAACGGAAGGCCCACCTCTCCATTCATTCGATTGGACAATGGGAAAAAAACGAGATGACGTTGGGCGCTTTTCTGCTCAGAGTTGCTTTTTTTCTCAACTTCAGGGACCGGCAAAAACGCGAGGCACAGCAAGGAAAGAAGCAATTGGAAGATAAAAAAATAGGAAAATATCTGAGGAACAAAACATTAAAAAGAAGGCTTAGAATCAGGCAAGAGGTAAGCCCCGCATAAATATCGGAACAGCTTTACAGTGATAGAGAGAACTCAAAGAGCGGGAAGGGCATACTGCACCTTTAACTAAATATACTTTGTTACTTTTTTTTCTTCTTTTTTTCTTTCCTAAACCAAGAAAATATTCACTTAAAGTATACTTAGTCAAAATTTGGCCAGAATTTGTATTAACATTTTCACTTGAAGTTTCAATGATCCGCAGTATCCTACAGACTTCCACCAAACCTTCACCCATTGCACTAAAAATCTCATTAACCATCTGCAAAAAATGTTTATAATAATTCAATAAATAAAGATAATAATGTGCTTTACTTCTCCTGTATGTATCTATGTGTAGTGTAGTCTATGTGTGGTGGAAACGTATTAATACGGTATTGTGTAACAATGGATAATGAAATACTTTTAAAATGACTTTCAATAAACTTTTTACTCCTTCAAGTATACCAACACATTTGGTAAGACAGGTTATGACCAATCAGCAAAATAATTAAAACAGGCAAGTTTTTTTTTTATAATAATAATAATAATAATAATGTGAGTCTAAATCACCAAACACTGTTAGAAAAAGGAATTAAATCCATGCTCACTAGTGTTCATACTTAAACCAACAAATCAGTGCAAAATAATGGAAAAGAACATCTCTGTACCTACTCGTCAGTAGGAATATGAAAGGAATATGAAAGTAGTGTGAAAAATGGAAGATTACATCATAATTAAAGACAATCATGCAAAATGCATCCCTTAAGGGAATATTTTAGTGGTCAGAATTCTTTATGCAATTATTACTATTAAAAAATATAAAACAGCCAATGCACTTAAGTGAAACATTCCCAGTCTAGATTATAAGATGCTAAATGTCTTTGGTAAAGTGATGCAGCCTTATTAGTATCTGAAAGCATGATCAAGTTAGCCATAATATTTAATAAAACATTGCAATATGCAGAGGCGTGCGAATCATGAATTCTGTGAAAGTGTGGATTTCACAGATTTGATCACCATAGCCACTGTGAGCAGTGCACAACTGTTTTGAAATGTGCTGAATGATCTATACTTACAAACATGACTCTCTTTGGGATGTGGTCCGATTCCACCAGAGGGTTCTTGTAGAGCCATAATTCTTCAGGTTGGATAACTCTTTCAAAAGGCTCCAGGAACTCTGTGAACCTAAATAAAAGGCAGAGATGATGAAACCGTACAACAGGATTCCTCAAAATCGACACTGAGCAAGCTAAACAAAGTCTTTAGAGTTACTAGAAAATTACAGGCACACAAGTTTAATTGGAATTTTCAGTGCAATGACCCTAACTGAGGAACCATGCTATACACATTTCACTCAATGTAATCCACATAAACTTTCAGTGAGTGGTTTTGTATAGTTGAGTGGGTTTCACTGTTCATCACAATGGAAGGACCAACAGTGGGGTAGTGGGGTGGGGGGGTGGCGATGTAAGCCTTATCCACCCTATTTTTAACATAAGAGAAGGTACAGATTTACATTGAATGTGCAAGGCGTGCCATGTCAGTCACTTCCAGTTATTTTAGCTGTATCATGTTGCTTGATACTGTAAACTGACATTATATTACTCCATTTTATGATCATAATCAAACACACTTGTTCTTTTCTTTTTCCCCCCTTCTTCATAATGACACACTTTGTTCTTCTATTCAGTGACCGATAGCAGCTAATGATTTGGATATTCCCAGGGAATACATAGAACAATAAATGTACATCTTAAATGCAACTGAAGTTGCTTTGGATGAAAAACATATGCCGCACACATAAATGCACATGTAAAATATCCAAACCATTATCCATTGAAGAGCATACACATTTTAAAACTAGACTCACTCCAAATTATAACAAACAAAGAGCTCAGACAAAACATACAAATGTACTAGGTTTTTGTTTGCTCAATTATTTACTTTATTTTTACAAAAAAAAAAGGAATGAAAGAATCATGTGTGAATGGCCCTTAAACTAAACAGCTATTTTCAAATGAAAAAAAATGTATATGACAATCAACTTTTTGAACATTTTGAACTTACAAAATGCAGTTTAAATGCGGCTTCAAACAATCCCAGCTGAGAAAGAAGGGTCTTATCTACATATTTTACTTATTTTCATAAAAATAATACAATTTATATACTTTTTAAATGTCAAATGCTCGTCTTGTCTCGCTCTGCCTGAACTCTGTTTTTTTCCGGTTCATGACAGTTAGTGTATGTCAAAAAACTCCCATCTCATGTTCTCCCTCAACCTCAAAATCGTCCTATATCGCTGTTTTACCTTTTTTGTTAAGGGTGTTTGATCTTCTTGGCATGTTCACTTTGCAAAGACTGTCGATACTTCTGCAGTGATGTAGGATGATTTTGAAATGATTTTTCAAGTTGAGGGAGAAAACACGAGTTTTTCAACATACCCTAACTGTCTAGAGTCAAAATACACAGAGTTCAGGGAGAGCGAGACAAGACGAGAGTTTGAAATTAAAAGGTATTTAAATTGTATTTTTTAAAAATGAAAATAGCCAATTATTTCGCTAGATAAGACCCTTCTTCCTTGGCTGGACTCACTTACAACCGCATTTGGGATTGTTTGAAGCTGCATTTAAACTGCATTTTGGAAGTTCAAAATCGGGGCACCATAGCAGTCCATTATATGGAGAAAAATCCTGAAATGTTTTCCTCAAAAAACAATTTCTTTACAACTGAAGAAAGAAAGACATGAACATCTTGGATGACAAGGTGGTGAGTACATTATATGTGAATCTTTGTTTTGGAAGTGGACTTTAACATGTTTTCATGAAGGTCAAATTGAGCTGGGTGTCATCCGCATAGCAGTGATAAAATACGTTGAAGTGGTAATAGGTAGGTAAATAAATAAAAGAAGGTCCAAGACAGAGCTTTGAGGAACACCAGGAGTTACAGATGAGGACTATGATCTAAAACTTAAGTTGGACAAATTGAGTGCGACCAGACAGGATCTAAAACAAATGAGAGGGACACCAACAATATCAACGGAGATTAATCTACCTAAAAGAACTTGATGAGAAATGGTATTGAAGGCTGATCTTCAATCAAGCAAAATAAGTATAGTTGAAAGTCACGATTCAGCCACAATCATGTAGTGATTTTGTTTTCCCTCACCTAGAAAAGAGAAATAATGGGGAATTCAGTCACAGAAAGTTCAGAAACAGCGTTCACGGCCATAACAGAGGCATCAGGGAACACAGAGAGTTCAGAAACAGCGACAGCAGTCATAATGGGGGATTCAATAGACACCGGAAGTTTAGAAACAAAGTCCACAACCGCAGCAGAGGCAACAGGGAACACACAGAGTTCGGAGGAGGAAGCCGCCACTGTATCAGGAGAAACTAGCGAGGTGTACACAGCCCAAACACACAAAATGACAGTAGCCATCACAGGGAGAACAGAAAACAAAACATATACCTCCAAGACAGATGGCACTGTGGCCAGCGAACTAGAGAGCACTGAGACCGGTAGACTACAATGCGTAGCGGGCTTGAGAGCGCTGAAACCGGCGCGCCCGTCTTGTCTGCCCTGAGACAGATCCAGTAGGAGAGATGGTGCAGGCTGTTAGAAACGGCCCAAGCTTTGTGTTCGAATTCCAGGGGATTCTGGAGTGGCTATGTTGGAATCCTGCTCCACCTCCCCCACAGTGAAGAAAGAGCCACTAAGTTGAAGGGGTTGAAGGGTTAGCTCCACATACTCACAAAATGTCCCTCAAAGACCAGCACAGGAAAGTTAAGAATTAAGTACAGGTGCATCTCAATAAATTAGAATGTCGTAGAAAAGTTCACTTATTTGAGTAATTCAACTCAAATTGTGAAACTCGTGTATTAAATAAATTCAATGCACACAGACTGAACTAGTTTAAGTCTTTGGTTTTTTTTTTTAAATTGTGATGATTTTGGCTAAACAAAACAAAAACCCACCAATTCACTATCTCAACAAAATAAGAATATGGTGACATCCCAATCAGCTTATTAACTCAAAACACCTGCAAAGGTTTCCTGAGCCTTAAAAATGGTCTCACTTTGGTTCACTAGGCTACACAATCATGGGGAAGACTGCTGATCTGACAGTTGTCCAGAAGACAATCATTGACACCCTTCACAAGGAGGGTAAGCCACAAACATTCATTGCCAAAGAAGCTGGCTGTTTACAGAGTGCTGTATCCAAGCATGTTAACAGAAAGTTGAGTGAAAGGAAAAAGATGCACAACCAAACGAGAGAACCGCAGCCTTGAGAGGCTTGTCAAGCAAAATTGATTCAAGAATTTAGGTGAACGTCACAAGGAATGGACTGAGGCTGGGGTCAAGGCATCAAGAGCCACCACACACAGACATGTCAAGGAATTTGGCTACAGTTGTCGTATTCCTCGTTAAGCCACTCCTGAACCACAGACAACGTCAGAGGCATCTTATCTGGGCTAAGGAGAAGAAATGGACTGTTGCCCAGTGGTCCAAAGTCCTCTTTTCAGATAAGAGCAAGTTTTGTATTTCATTTGGAAATCAAGGTCCTAGAGTCTGGAGGAAGGGCTCATAGCCCAAGTTGCTTTAAGTCCAGTGTTAAGTTTCCACAGTCTGTGATGATTTGGGGTGCAATGTCATCTGCTGGTGTTGGTCCACTGTGTTTTTTGAAACCAAAGTCACTGCACCCGTTTTTCAAGAAATTTTAGAGCACTTCATGCTTCCTTCTGCTGACCAGCTTTTTAAAGATGCTGATTTCATTTTCCAGCAGGTTTTGGCACCTGCCCACACTGCCAAAAGCACCAAAAGTTGGTTAAATGACCATGGTGTTGGTGTGCTTGACAGGCCAGCAAACTCACCAGACTTGAACCCCATAGAGAATCTATGTTCTCCTTTAATGTGAACTTTCATAATGATACGTTTAGTCATTAACTACTTAATGCAACATTATGCAAACAGATGAGCAGAGTTCTCGGCTTAGAAGACTTGCGACTGGCAGATCAATGTGCCTCTTCGGTTCTCTTCAATACAATAAGAAATCAAATTAAACGAAATGTGGATTACATTGACTGTGACAAGATGATCGACAGGGCAGTTTAAACAGTTACAGGATGCATGTAACTAAGCAACAGAGCGTCCGTTAAAAACGCAGCTATGACAAAGTAGTATGTCCCAAAGCTTGCCTACTATTCTGCCACATACTCAAAACAGGGCTCAACGCTAAGGATTTTTTTTTCTACTTGCACAGTCAAAATTTTTACTGGCCCTGACACAAAAATACAAAATAGTTGCTGTTATCATTGTTTTTGACCCATGTTATCTTTTATTTTAATAAATAAGCTTATAAATAAGCAAAATTTTACATAACTAAATTCCGATTTTGATACTACAGCAAAACCTACTAGCCTACTAGCCTAACAAATGTAAAGTTCAAACATTATTTGTTTGTTCAAAAGTTATTATATTATTATTATTTTATTACAAATGAAATGATGCTTTAGGTCAGCGGTCACCAAACGTGATCCTGTAGGGACAGTATCCTGCAGAGTTTAGATTTAACTTGCCTCAACACACCTGCCTGGAAGTTTCAAATAAGATCGACAGGATTACAGGATTGATTAGCTGGTTCAGGTGTGTTTAATTAAGGTTGGAGCTAAACTCTGTAGGACACTGGCCCTCCAGAACCCGAGTGTGGTGACCCCTGCTTTAGGGGAAAGCCATGGAAGCCTATTTCTGCCATTGAATAAAAAAAAAAGAAAATTAAAAACAAAAAAGGTTATTGCAACTTCTCACAAATCTGATTTTTTTTCCTCAGAATTGCATGATACAAACTGACAATTCTTACTTTTTTTCTCAGAATTCTGAGATATAAAGTCACAATTACCTTTTTTATTTTTATTCAGTTGCGGAAACGGGTTTCCATAGAAAGTAGCTGATGGACTGAATGAACGCAAATTTATCAGTCTCTGCCAGGAGGTGGCACTTAAGGAACATTGATAGAGTGTTTCCCTGGTTACCACTGTCAACAAAGCAGCACCATGCTTATGAACACAACTTTAAATGCATTACACAGAGGCAAATGAAAAGAAAACGCCATGTAAACATTTCTTAAAACAGTTCCCCTCAGAGAAACATTAATATAAACCCCGTTTCAATATTTAAGACAATATTTCCAATATTTTGCGCATTGTGAACCGTGATCTTGCTCTGCCTGCTACTGTATTTTTTCCTCTTTGCATTCGCCTTCAGAATCTCTGGCCACTGTTAACAGAAGTTTAAAGAGTTCGTAATATTTCCACACACATGAAATTTTGAAAAATTATTGCATGCAAGTTCAGACAGACAGCCCGGAACAGAGATCGGTTAAAATACGTCCAGTCAATCGGTGCTTCTGTACTCCACTGTATAAATAAATATATAGAATTGTTCTGGATTATCCATTTTTTTTAAAAAAAGGTTTAATGTTTATAATGATTATAATTCTTATACATAGTCATGCAGCTACCTTTAAAATATAGTTACCATAGTAACATTCTAAGACAGTTAAATTCAGTTAGCTGTCTTTTTTAAGTAGAACTTCAATCAACAAGCTTGCAGCAGCAATTCAACTTGTGATTATCTGTAGAAAGCATTGTCTGTAAGTTTTTATGGTTAATTTATATTAAATTTGCTGAATTTATTGTTTATAAAGCTGTAAAAGAACTATATATCATAAATGGCACTAAAAGGAGATATTGTTGTATTCTTAGAGATAACTATAGCTTCACTATACTTCTCCTTTCTGTAGTTTCACTCTGTTTCAACATACCTAACGTGGTGTGGAATAAAGTGGCATTCTCCCACAAGTCTACGTATTGGAAAGAGTTTATCTATCTGTCTAACTTCGGGAAGAGAGACACCAAAGTGAGGGCAGAACAGTGAAAAGACAGAGTCAACAGTGATTACAGCAACTGTGAATGAACTTCTCATCTGCTGAGTGAATCTACAGTAAAATGTTTTCAAAGGAAAATGCAAGCCATGCAAACAGGTCAGTGTGTTCACATTCACACTTATCCAAATCATCCAGATCAACACATTTAAGAAGATCATGAGCCAGTCTTGTTGCAATAGAGGCACGAGCTGAAGCTAAAGCCGCCCGTACCAGAGCAGCATACGCACAAAGAGAGATTGAAATAAAAGTAAAGAAAGCACAGCTTCAGGTAGAAGAGACACGTTTAGAGGCTACATTAGAAGCACTCCAACAAGAAAAAGAGGCAGAAGCAGCCTTAGCCGAAGCTACAGCCTTTGAGGCTATAGTTGATGCAGCTGATATAGAAGAATCATCTGAACAAGAATGTAAACACATAAGCTCAAATCTCTGTTCACTTAAGCGAACTGAGAAATATGCTCAGGATCAAAATACATACAAAGGCAGAGATCATCATACATCAACAAAGACGGACAAACCACTGTTTCAGTCAGACGACAGAGAACAAAATGCTCTTGCATCTCATAGAGAGCCTATTCATTATTTTCAAGAAACACCACAACATGTCAGTTCATTTGGTGAGCCACTCTTTCAGTCACAGGACCCACATAACAGCTTTGAGTGTGTCAGAGCACCTGAAAAAGAAACAAAGAGTCAAGACACAATACCTCATTATTCTCAGCCATCTAAATGCTGTACCTCAAATGGGTATTACTCACCTAATATGAAAAATGAGCCATATGTTACTAAGCCTGAAAACTCAGAGATATTAAATTTAGCCAAGTTTCTAGCATGTAGAGATCTACTCACTGCAGGTCTCATAAAGTTTGATGACAAGCCAGAGAATTACTGGGCATGGAAACCAACTTTCTCAAATGCCATTGAAGACCTTGGCTTGAAGCCTTGTGAGGAGCTTGACTTGCTAACTAAGTGGCTTGGTCCAGAATCAGCTGAGCATGCTCGACGAATTAGGTCAGTTCATGTCAATCACCCTGCTGTAGGACTCAGCAGGATCTGGGAAAGGCTGGAACAGTGCTATAGATCAGCTGAAGCGATGGAATCTGCGCTCTTAAACAAAACTGATCGCTTTCCTAAACTCTCAAACAGAGAACCTCAACGCCTCAGAGAACTAGCAGATTTATTGTTAGAAATTAAGTCTGCCAAAATGGAAGGATATCTACCTGGTTTGTCTTACCTGGACACTGCACGGGGCATTGCCCCTATTCTTGAGAAGCTGTCGTTTGCCCTACAAGAGAAGTGGATGCAACAAGGATCTAGGTATAAGCAAGAACATAATGTTAGCTTTCCTCCTTTCTCATTCTTTTCCCCCTTCATCAGGAATGAGGCACATATGAGAAATGATCCCAGTTTTACAATTACTGTACCAAATACAACACCATCTACAGGACAGAAGTTTTCCTCCAGAACAAAAAGGTTTCCCGTTACTGTGCACAAGACAGAAGTAGACCATGCAATTCATAAAGGAAAGTCTATGCTAGCAGTAGAAGACTTCAGCAAACAGTGTCCAATTCACAAGAAACCCCACCCTCTCTACAAATGCAGAGGATTTAGGGAGAAACCATTAGATGAGCGTAAAGCCTTTCTAAAAGAAAACCTCATCTGTTTCCGCTGCTGCTCTTCAACATCACACCAAGCTAAGAACTGTCCTGCTACAATTCAGTGCTCAGAGTGTGACAGTGAAAAACACACAGCAGCCCTTCATCCTGGTCCAGCACCCTGGTCTAAAAATGAAACTTTCAGCCCTGCCTTACAGCATGGCGGGGAGGTTGATGAGCACCCTACTACAACTACCGCTACATCCAGCTGCACAAAGGTCTGTGGGAATGGTTTCAGAGGAAGATCATGTTCCAAGATCTGCTTAGTTAATATATATTGCAAAGATCATCCTAATAAAAAGCTGAAAACCTACGCTATTCTAGATGACCAGAGTAACAAATCTTTAGCAAAGTCTGCTTTCTTTGACAAATTCAGGGTAACTGAAAATGCATCTCCTTACACAATGAAAACATGTGCCGGTACATCAGAAATCCTGGGTCGCAGAGCAAAAGGTTTCATTGTAGAATCCACTGATAACAGTATTAGCCTCACACTTCCCACACTCATTGAGTGTAATGAACTACCTGACAACAGAGCTGAGATTCCTACTCCTGATGCTGCTCGGAACCATGCTCATCTCAAATCAATAGCTCGTAAGATACCTTCACTTGACCCCGAGGCAGAGATTCTTCTTCTTCTTGGAAGAGACATCATTGAGGTGCACAAAGTATTGGAACAGCGCAACGGTCCACCACATGCTCCTTTTGCTCAGAAGTTAGCCTTGGGATGGGTTATAGTAGGAGATGTCTGTCTAAATGGTGCCCACAAACCAGCTGAAGTTAATGCTTTCAAGACAAGCATTTTCATGAATGGGCGCCACAGCCAAATGAGACCGTGTCCTAACAATATCAAAATCAAAGAGAAGTTTTGCACTTACAATGAACATAAGACTTCACTGACCTCACCTTTAGAACAAAAACTTAAAACAACACACACAAAGAGCAGCATGACTGATATCTTCCAGTTCACAAAAGATGATGACAAACTAGCTCCATCTATGGAAGATCTATCCTTTCTGAAAATAATGCACAATGAAGTCTATAAAGATGAAACAAACAGCTGGGTTGCACCACTTCCCTTTCGCAGTCCTCGCCGAAGACTTCCCAATAACAGACAACAGGCAAGTAGCCGTCTCCTTTCACTCACACGTATGCTGAAAAAACAACCAGTCATGAAAGACCATTTTCTAGATTTCATGGCTAAGATTTTTGAAAACAGACATGCTGAACTTGCACCACCTCTTTCCGTCAACGAAGAGTGCTGGTACCTTCCAATCTTTGGGGTGTATCATCCACAAAAGCCAGGTCAAATTAGAGTTGTCTTTGATTCTAGTGCTCAATACCAAGGAGTGTCTTTGAACAGTGTCCTTCTGACTGGGCCCAACATGAACAACAGTCTACTTGGGGTGTTACTGCGCTTCAGGAAAGAACAAGTTGCCATAACAGCTGACATCCAGCAAATGTTTCACTGCTTTGTAGTCAGAGAAGACCACCGTAACTTCCTGCGTTTCCTTTGGTACAAAAACAATGACTCAGAAAACGAAGTTGTAGAATTTAGAATGCGAGTGCATGTCTTCGGCAACAGTCCCTCACCAGCTGTGGCCATGTTCGGGCTTAAGAAAGCTGCCCTGGAAGGAGAAAAGGAGCATGGTTCAGAGACAAGACAGTTCATTGAGAGGAACTTTTATGTTGATGATGCTCTGGTATCCCTTCCTACAGAACAAGAAGCCATCACACTCCTCAAAAATGCCCAAGCCATGCTGGCAACTTCAAACCTTCGACTACATAAGATAGCCTCAAACAAAATGGAAGTGATGAGAGCATTTCCTCAAAACGAATTAGCAAAAAATATGAAGGACTTGGACCTTGCTACTGACTTTCCACATATGCAGAGAAGTTTAGGAGTTAGCTGGGATGTTTCAAAAGATGTTTTCACCTTTCAAGTGTCAAATGATGAGAAACCGTACACAAGACGTGGAGTCTACAATGTGTCATCTACAATCTACAATTAACAGCCTATTTGATCCATTTGGATTTGCAGCCCCTGTTATCATTAAAGGTAGATCTTTGCTCAGACAGCTCACCATGGAGGCATGGGACTGGGATGCTCCTCTGTCAGAACAGATGTTCAACAAATGGAAATCATGGAGAGACTCATTGGAAGAACTGGAAAAATTGACCATCTCCAGAGCATACACCCCTAACACTCTCAACAATGCTGAGAGAAAGGAAATGTGTGTTTTCTGTGATGCCTCTACCACTGCCATTGCTGCTGTTGCCTATTTAAGGACCACTGATACAGATGGCAAAGTAAACATTGGCTTCATTTGTGGAAAAGCTAAGCTCACTCCACATCCTGAAATTACAATTCCAAGACTTGAGCTATGTGCAGCGGTACTCGCTGTTGAGATAGCTGATACAGTCACAGATGAAATCGATGTCAAATTTGATGCCATCACTTTCTACTCAGATAGTAAAGCTGTTCTTGGATACATCCACAATGAGTCTAGAAGCTTTTACGTCTATGTGAACAACCGTGTACAGCGTATAAGAAGATCCACATGCCCAGAGCAATGGAAGTATGTTCCTACTAACCATAACCCTGCTGATCATGCTTCAAGATCTATCTTAGCTGAAAATCTACTGAACAGCACATGGCTAACAGGGCCAGCATTCCTGTACAAGTCACTTGAACATGAAACAACAACTTCAACTCCAATGGATTTAGTTGATCCTGAATCTGATGCTAAAATTCGTCCCGAGGTCAGTGTTTGTGCCACTAATGTTGTCTACCATAAACTTAACACTAAATACTTTGAGAAGTTTTCAGACTGGCAACGCCTTATACACACTATTTCAAGACTAAAACACATTGCTCAGTCTTTCAGCAAAAACAACAAATCAAAGGAATGCAGAGGATGGCACATGTGTCATAAACCACATTCAGTAGAAGCTCTACAAAATGCTAAGGAGGTCATAATACGTAGCCTGCAACAGGAGACCTTTCAGGATGAACTAAAGTGCCTTGAGAGAAAAACATCTAAGAACAGTCCTCTCTTCAATCTGAGCCCATACATAGATGAGTCAGGTCTACTCAGGATTGGTGGCCGCTTATCCCAGTCAGCCTTCGAGAAAGATGAAGTAAACCCTTTAATCTTACCTGGTCGTAGTCACATCACAACCTTACTCATTCGAAACCATCATTCCCAGGTTCAACATCAAGGACGCCATTTCACAGAAGGTGCTTTGAGAGCTGCTGGTCTGTGGATTATTGGTGGCAAACGAAGAATTAGTAGTATTATCCATCAGTGCATCACCTGCCGCAAATTGAGAGGGAAGATAGAAACACAAAAAATGGCTGATTTACCTGTGGAAGTACTGATCCCCCTTTCTCTTACGTCGGACTGGATGTTTTTGGACCGTGGAAGATCATGGCACGCCGAACTAGAGGAGGTGAAGCTAACAGCAAGCGCTGGGCAGTACTGTTTACATGCATGAGCATAAGAGCTATACATATTGAAGTGATTGAATCACTGGACACGTCAAGCTTCATAAATGCTCTACGAAGATTCTTCTCCATTCGAGGACCAGCTAAGCAGATAAGATCTGACTGTGGTACAAACTTTGTTGGGGCATGCAAAGAACTAAAAATCAGTTCAATGGTTGCACCTGGAGTTTCAACCCACCACACTCTCACCCACCAATCCTCTCATCCTAACCCCAGCAACACTTCTCAGACAAAAGACTGGCATGGCTCTACCCCCAGATGGAAACTTTAACGAAAAGGATCTCTACATCCGCCAGTGGAGACAAGTTCAAAGTTTAGCCAACACCTTCTGGCATCGATGGAGAAGGGAGTATCTAAACACTTTACAAAATCGAAGAAAGTGGCAACAAGAAGAACGTAATCTTCAACATGGTGACGTAATTCTGCTCAAGGACAGTCAAGTTAAAAGAAGTGAATGGCCTATGGGCATCGTGCTAAAGGGATTTCAAGGAAACCATGGAAGAGTCAGGAAGGTTGAATTGAAGACAATAAAGGATGGAATACCAAGGGTCTACCTACGTCCTATCTCAGATACAGTCCTTCTCTTGCCTTCAGAAATGTAATAAATGTGGATTCCATGTCAGTGCAGTTATGACATCTTACAGATGTCAGACGGGGAGTGTTCTGGATTATCCATTTTTTTAAAAAAAAGGTTTAATGTTTATAATGATTATAATTCTTATACATAGTCATGCAGCTACCTTTAAAATATAGTTACCATAGTAACATTCTAAGACAGTTAAATTCAGTTAGCTGTCTTTTTTAAGTAGAACTTCACTCAACAAGCTTGCAGCAGCAATTCAACTTGTGATCATCTGTAGAAAGCATTGTCTGTAAGTTTTTATGGTTAATTTATATTAAATTTGCTGAATTTATTGTTTATAAAGCTGTAAAAGAACTATATACCATAAATGGCACTAAAAGGAGATATTGTTGTATTCTTAGAGATAATTATAGCTTCACTATACTTCTCCTTTCTGTAGTTTCACTCTGTTTCAACATACCTAACGTGGTGTGGAATAAAGTGGCATTCTCCCACAAATCTACGTGTTGGAAAGAGTTTATCTATCTGTCTAACTTCGGGAAGAGAGACACCAAAGTGAGGGCAGAATAAGAATAATCATTGTTAAAGCTACATACTTTTGTATCTGTCCGTCAGAGAGCGGTCTCTCTGTGATCGCTTGAAATTTTAAATGAACAAGGCTTAATAAAAAACATGCAAATGATAAACATTCGTGACAACGCAGCAGTGGCCTGATCAGGCCAGTGACAGATTCGTCAACTGTCCTGAGTGTCTTTCACGCTGACCCCGGGCCATCGGGCACTTCTTATTGTCGAGCCTTGCAAAAGTACTTTTACTTAACAAAAACACTACATACTTTTAGGACATAGTATACAGTAGTCAACTTTTGAAGTGGATCAGAAACTTTCATCAAAGTTGTCCTAAAACCAAAACAATACCCGTGCTTGTTTTAGGACACCTTTGATTAACTATTTTTGATCCACTTCAGATGTTGACTACTGTAAGTGGGCAAATTGGGACACAGCAAAGGGATATTTTTATACACTGGAGAACAAAAGGAACCAATGAGTTACCATGGAAACTAACAAGGAGTGGGTGTGGTCCAATTAAAATCTAAGGCAACTAATAAGGGTAGCTATGGAGACAAACAAGGCACACAGCAGACAGGGGCAAAAACACATGCAAGGAACATGTAACAATGTGAAAGAGTGGTGGGATATCTACAGTGCCTTGTATAGCCTCTTGTATTACCAACACAAATAAGACAAGTGTACTAAAATCAATTTTATTAAATTGAAATTAAACTGAAAAAACAAATAATGGACCTTTCTAACTTTTCTGGGTTTCTCATAGAGGAAGTCATCATAGTTGGGTAACATCCAAATCCAAGAGCAGTGAATGGGAGAGTACCACAAATAAATTTTTGCATTCCCATTTGTTTAAATGGCAAAAGAAAACTCCACGATTTTAAATCAAAGGAAAAAATTGAGAGAGACTGATATCGGCAGTCAGAGGAAAGAACGGTGTCAAATTTAGAAAGACCCTTGCATTAGCGGTAACTAGTTTTTTGTAACTTGATGAAAAGGTGATATAATACAAAGTATAGTGTTATAAATGTACTTTTTCAAATATAACAATGTTAAAAACTTTCAAGGATTTGAAGGGCGTCATCATGACCATTGAAACGCATCATCACAGTCTTGTGAAAAGGGTCCATAGACAAGAGTAATCAACAACCACTAAATGAATACCATGAACAAAAAAAGGAATAAAGTGCATAAGATGTATAAAATGCAAGTGATTAAGCTGAGTGCTGTTATGGCAACTGTTCCTTCTCTTAACTAATATAGTGCAAAACCTTATTATGCATCAAGCAAATAAATGAAAGATTATTTGTTATCAACTGACACCAGCTGTATGACATGTAATCTAAATTAGAAAATCATATACTGATAATACAAAAACAGTGTCAAGGTTTCTGGAAGAGGTTTGGATATGTGATATTTATGTTCTCTGTTGATGAGTGAGCATCTGCAGTTAGCAGCACCGGTTGTGCTGGTAGCAATGCAATGAGGAAAGGAGCATATCTTCTGCCTCCAGAGATTCAGAACTTTGTCAATCTGCTTTACCTCTCTAGGATGGAAACTCTAGATGTGTTGCACCTGTTGTTGTCTCGCTAGACGAAGATTCAGAACGTTGAGTATCTCTTTTCTTCAGGCTGGAGGCTGAGAACATGAAGTGTGCAATCTGTAATCGTGTGCAGTTGCTGACACTCCCTAAAGCGTGCAATCTTGCACCACATGTTAGCCAGGACGGACAAATGCAAAATATGCTTGATGCTAGCTCTGCGATATATGCAAAAATCATCATGGTGTTGCCATTTACCATCTCAACACATGCTTCCTCCCGAGAATAATATGATGTCACTAAACCGCAGAGTGCCAAACTGTCACTGTTTTAATAGCGTACAAAACAATACCTCAGAAAATCTGATCTGTCTGTTTACAGTTGCATTGGCACATATCTGATTTGTTTCCACATATGAATGAGGCCTGAAACCATTCTTGAAATATCCAAATGTAAACGAGGCGTTAGTGCCACTGTCCTTACAGGACTGAGAACTTTGGTGTTTCTGTCTCTCTGGATGGGAAAATCAGGACAGGGAGTGTCTTTTAAAAGGGTACCTTTATCCCTTTAGATGGTGGAGGAGATTGCAATTTGGTGCTTCTCCATTTCCATGCTATGATTGGGTGTTTTCCTCCTGTGCAACTTATCTGAATAGTTCAAACACACATTGAAAAACTAACATTTTTCAGATCCGTTATTCACATACCAAACCACGACCAGAATGCTCTTGGTAATCTTACAAACACATTGGGCCTTATTTATCAATCTAACGGAGAAATGAGCGCAGATCCAACTGTAGCATATGACGTGTTTACCGTGTCATACTACTATAATATTAGGTATGGGCCAAAAACCAAAAGCAAGGAACAACTACTGGAGACAGGATTTGATGCTAGGGGTGAGTAAATAGTCACAAGGCAAACACAATAATTAACTTCTGATTCAAACACTTCCATCACAAAATCATACACACGTCTCAAATGACACAGTAATACAACTTTTCGACTGTTAATAAACACATTGATACTCATAAATCACTCTTTGTCTCATCTCATGACCCATTTAGTACTTTTACACCTGCGTGGTAGCTTTAGCTCACATCAGGGCTCAACGCTAAGGATTTTTTCTACTGGCCCGGTTGGGCCAGTGGTTCATATTTTTACTTGCCCGGTCAAAAGTTTCACTGGCCCTGCCACAAAAAAATTAAATAGTTATCATTGTTAATTGTTAATAAATAAGCTTATATGACACCAACATTTTACATACCAAATAAAATTTTATAATTCTTGATTCCAATTTCAATACCACACCTAAACCTATTAGCCTAACCAAAGTCCAAACATTATTTGTTTGTTCAATTTTTTTTTATTATTATTCATATTTTATTAAAAATGAAAAGATGCTGAAAGAGCGCAAACTTAGTCTTTGCCAGCAGGTGGCGCTTACGGAATAATAGCGATATAACGTTTCCATGGTTACCACTGTAAACAAAGCAGTGCTGTGCTTATGAACGCTAATTTAAATACATCATACATGGGCAAATGAAAAGAAAACACCATGTAAACAGTCAGTTCCCCTCACAGATATATTCTAATAAACCACAGTTTCAATATTTAGGATAATATTTCGCGCACTGTACGCCGTGATCTTGCTCTGCCTGCTACAGTATTTTTTTCTCTTTGCGTTGGTGCTTGGCGTCTCTGGCCTCTGTTAACGGATGTCTAAAGAGTTCGTCATATTTCTACACGCATGACATTTTGAAAGAAGTTTGCATACAGTTCGTGTGCAAGCCCAGAACAAGCGATCGGTTGAAATATGTCCGGTCGATCGTGCATCTATCTCCACTGTATAAATTATGTATTGATCATTGTTAAAGCTACAGAGCTAATACTTTTGTAGGCTATTTGTCCGTCAGAGCGTCTCTCTGTGATCGCTTAAAAATTTAAATGATCAAGGTTTAAAAACACGTGCAAATGATAAACTTTCGTGACGACGCGGCAGTGGCCCTATCGGGCCAGTGAC
This sequence comes from Labeo catla, assembly GCA_012976165.1. Lineage (NCBI taxonomy): Eukaryota > Metazoa > Chordata > Actinopteri > Cypriniformes > Cyprinidae > Labeo > Labeo catla. The sequence goes on from VONZ01000982.1 coordinate 204,280, forward strand.
ATAATCGTCAACTGTCCCGAGCCTCTTTCACGCTGGCCCCGGGCCATCAGGCACTCCTTATTGTCGAGCCCTTTCAAGTGCTAACTATGTTAGCTCAAGGCACGCGATATGCACGCGGCCTACTCAAAATTGCCTCGTAACGAATTATTTCAAAATGATATTAGATTAATATATGAAAATTCACTCACCAGAGCAAAATAGAATGATATATTTTCACAAGAAAGATTAATCGCAGGGCTTTAACACTCTGCTCCGTTTACACTCCTCCGATTTTCACTTCACTCTTCTTTTTTCTCTCTAAAGATCACACTTAAGACTAACGCATCGATTCTGTCAAATCCGCTTTCCAAGTGCACTAAATCACATTTCTCTTTAGATTAATGTTTAACGCCCCTTTCTGGAGAAACGCTCCATGCTGCTGTCTGTATTCTTGTATTCGTCTTTCTCTCTGTTCTTGCTGAAAGCAGCAGCGGCGCCAGCGCTACATGTGGGCGGGGCTTATGAATGCGCCGCTGCTGCTACTGGTTCTAAGGGAAGTCTGTCACTAAAGTGAGATCAGTGATTTAAAGGAGAAGTCCACTTCCAGAACAACAATTCACAAATAATTTACTCACCCCCTTGTCATGCAAGATGTTCATGTCTTTCTGTCTTCAGTCATAAAGAAATTATGGTTTTTGAGGAATCCATTTTAGGATTTTTCTTCATATAATGGACTTCAATTGTGCCCCGATTTTGAACTTGAAAATGTAGTTTAAATGCAGCTTTAAAGGGCTCTAAACGATCCCAGCTGAGGAAGAAGGGTCTGATCTAGCGAAACGATAGGTAAATTTTTTTTTGGAAAATATAAATGTGTATATTTTTTAAGCACAAAAGGTCGTGTAGCACAGGTTCTGGCATGCGTGTTCACATACTATTGAATCATGTCGAAAGGTCACGCGGAATGTAGGCGGAACCCCAGACCCAGTGTTTACAAAGCGGACGCGCAAAGACTACGAAAGTGCAAGTAAGTCAAATGCTGTTTACAAAAGGTACAACGTGTTGGACGATTCTGAAGTTGTAGAAAACTGGACAATGAAACATGTTTTTTCTAAGTTTCTACATGTACAGTATCCCACAAAAAACATCCCTCACATTTCAGCAACGTTTTTAGTATACCTTCTTACGGAACAATACTATTGATACCCTATTGAGCACCTATGGGGCATCCTCAAGCTGAAGGTGGAGAAGCAGTGTCTAAAGTTTAATTTCTATAGTATTGTCCCTTGAGAAGATATACTAAAATGATTGCTGAAATGTGAGGGATGTACTCATTTTTGTGAGATACTGTAAAAACAAAGTTTCTACATGTAAAAACATATTACAAGTGAAACAGGTCGCGGAGATGGCGAGAAGACGTCGGAAAGTAAATCTATTAATGTCACCGATTAAACCCACTGCCTGTCATTCAATAAAACAATCACATTGCTGCGTGTTTTTTAAAGTTTTGGTATTGTTTGGTGTAATAATTAACATCACCTTAGCGAGTATGACTCACTCGGCTTGTGAATGAGCAGAACTTGGACTTTCTAAAGTGCTGAACATGAATAACACTTCATGTGGCTTAATGTAAGTTACCAAGACAGTGATAAAGACAAAACTGTAAGGCATTCTATAAGCTCAAAATGTGAACGGCATGAGTTTATTTACACGTTAAGCATTTTCGTCTCATATAAAGAACACGTTTAATGCGCTGAGACAGTGATATTAAAAGGCCACATTCTGTACACACCTTACTAATAAAACATACCATGTGCAGAAAAAAACAGAAGAACCCAAATTATGAACTTTAAAAATAACTGTCTGCCTGAATGTAAAAGCCATGTTAAGCATTTTCCTTGTATGGTTTTCTAAAGGGAAGAAAATGTTTCATGTGTAATTAAACGCATCTTGTTAATTTCCTGGGTTCATGTCTTAGTACATCAAACCAGCATTTTAAAATGCTACAAAACTGTGTACATGCTCCTGTGGTTTTTATTTTGGTTGTCATTTGTTGAAATAAATATAAAAAAATACAGTGTGTTCGTGTCTGTCCAGTGAATGTGACCCACAATCTCTGATTCTCCTCCGTGGCCATATTTACAATGACAATAAATTATACTCCATAATTTAAAGGCTTCCAACAAAGACACTTGAGTTCAAAAAAATCTAATTATCATGTAAAGCAATAAAACAACTTCTCTTCCCTGCAAACGATACAATGAAGAATGTGAATGTTTAACTAAAAGGCAAAAACAAAACGCTTCCACTGTGCTGATTTTTACCTAAACCTTTTTTTTAATTTTATATTACAAGAAGATGTATGCCGTGCTTTCAAGCTTTCTTATTAATTTTACTAATAAATGTTCTACATTTCTTATTTATTTGGTTCCACAGTGTTCACTGATTTTCAGTTCTGTATACATATTGAAACTTTGTGTAAGTTATTTATTATTTTATTTTAGGCATATAACACATCGTATTTTTATTCGTTTTGTTAATAAAAGTTTGTTATGTTAATGCCACTAATTTAAAAGTGAAAGTAAAATGCACACAGCGCTTTTACAAGCTATTTAAAAGTGAAGGAATGTAAGGAAAAGAGGGAAAACTCTAACAAACTAAAAACAAACAACTGCTTGGCGCTGAATTGCCGGTAATTTGAAAGTGAAAGTAAAACAACTGTTGACGTCGCCTTGGTGGCCTTCCAATCCACTGTGGTGGGTTCCAGTTCTACCTGATCCACCTTGGCTCCGCCCTGGAGGTCTCCTGCTCTGCTGGCTATACAAACCCTGTTCCTTCAGTCATTCATTGCTTAGTCTTGTAAGCGTCATGTTTGAGTTTTCTGCCTTGTTGGAATTGCCCTAATCCCTTTAAAGGGTTTACCCTCCAACGTGACAGCTTCGAAGGGATTAGGGCATAGGAATGAACCCTTCCAGACATAACGCAGGGATGTTTAAGCTTCTTCTTCTGATTTTTCTTTTCCTTTTAACAGTGGTTGGCAAACCCACTTAAGGGTGCATACTGCCACCTACTGCACAACACCAGCATAACTGCTGATGTAAAATAAGGATTGGGTTTAGGAAAACTGATACCGATCGGACAAAAAAATGCATTATTGGCCCCTTGTTGAGATCAGATGAGCTTGGCTACCTTTGATTAGGCTGTCCTCGCGTGACAGAATACTGCTACTACCTGTAGTACTCGCTCTGATTACCCAGTCGTAAAAAAAAATTTGAAATATAGGACAAAACATGTTTTCTTAATAAGTTGGGACACTAAAAACAGCTGGAATATGGGTCTCAGGAAAAATGAGACATCTGATCACCCTAAATATACTTCCTGTATTTTATATGTACAATAAGCAGAATAATTACAACATATGGTTAGAAATCATGAAGCTAGCGGTGTCAGAAGACAGCAGATTAAAGTAAACAATGAATGAACGATTGCTGCAAAAGCTCAAACGTGTGCGGTGTGCTAGAATAATGAGCTCGGGACATCCCTAATAATGTTCACAGAGATCTGCACACAGGCACTGCCATGGCCTGTGGGACCATGAGTGGGACTCAATAGACCAATTATGTGTTTGTAAACATTTGGGATGTGCACGCAATATGGTTGTACAAAACCCGGGAGAGATAGCCTTTATGGCTAGAGAATTACACGGATACAGTACAAAATACTTACATTTAAAAAGAGTATAGATTATATTGATTAGATGTCATTTTCAAAATGTTATTTGCATATTACAAGAGCTTGTCACACAGTGATAGGCACTGTTATTCAATGAAATTGACTTTAGATAGTGGGATAGTCTTACAGATCCGAAACAGGGATGACATTTTTTGTGGGCCGTGGCAGGTGGCAGTCCATGGAGGCATGGAATAAAAGAATAAAAAAAGGTAAATTTGATTTTATATTTCAAAATTCTGACTTTTGCAATTCCAAGATTATATCCTACAACTCTAGAGGAAAAACAACTCACCATTCTCTCTTTTCCCCTCGGCTCAGAGTTTATATCCCACACTTCTGGATTTTTTCCCTCAAAATTAACAAACTCACTAGTTTTGTTAAATCAAGTCATAAAGTCGAAATTAGGAGACATAAATTTGCCTTTTTAAAAAAAAGTCAGAATTGTGAGATAAAATAAAAAAAAAATGTGATGTAAAAATGTTAACAGTAATAGGTTTAAATAATATTTCATGCTGTAACTTTAGGGCTAATACAAAACATCCCCTATGAACAGCATATGTGAATATTATGTATACCCATTGTTTAAATCAAATTTATGCTTTAAAAGTAGAGTAATCATAGAAGTTTTCATCCATAGTATGTCAGTTTAAACGTCTGCATTTAGCTTCAAATGGCGTCTTTGACTACAGTATTCTATAAAAATTATTTGCATTCTGATTTTGACATCAAAAGGCACATTTTTTTCTCTCTCTCTCTTTTTCCATAGATTTTACACATTTACCTTCACTGTTACCAGTGTTTTTCTGCAACCATTATGCTCGCACAGCTGCAAGTGACATCACTGTGACGTCTACTCAAAATTGGTCTATAGCTCTTTTCTTAGAGCAGAGGTTGGCAACCTATTGCACGTGTGCCAACATTCGGCACATAAAAGGCCAATCATTGGCATATTAGCAATAGGGAAAATTGCATCCTGATGTACTTTTTGAAGTAATAATTCCTAATAATCATACAGCCTAGAAGCTATAAATACTTAAAGTGTGAGAATTAACCTGCGCTACAGATGTGTCTACAGATGTGTGTATCCCTGGAGAACTATTTGTGTGTCCACTGTGCATTCAAGAAGCTTCGGATCAGTGCTGCACTGTGCTTTTGTTAGTGATGGATGCTTTTGAACCAAAGCTTCTTGAAGTTTTCACGTCACATTACATGATGCATGACAGCTTACAGTTTAGAATTTACACATTCAAACTTACCATTTTAGTTCAGTGTAGAGACCTGCATTGCTGCAGGGCTACCGCATGACTCGCGGGACCTTATTAATTAGCATAGGCAAGCATAGGAGTTTTTCTAACTTTATGGCCTGGTTTCATAGACAGGGCTTAGACTAAGCCAGGATTAGGCTATAAAGTTCAATTAGAACAGTTAAGTAATTTTTATAAATGTGCTTTAGAAAAAACATTACTGATGTGCATCTTGAGACAAAACAAAGGTGCTGCTATATTTATATTTATGTAAGATCAGTCAGTACAAGTTTCTTTCAGCTGAAACAGCTCAGACTTACATTTTAGTCTGGGGCTAGGTTTAAGCCTTGTCTGTGAAACTGGGGGCATGTAATATAATAAAGTATATATATGTGACCCTGGACCACAAAACCAGTCTTAAGTAGCACTGGTATTGTAACATTGAGTGAGAGGCGAGAGGCGAGCGGATCCATGCGCAAGCTTTTATTTGTAGGACATGACAAAGACATGGTCGTACAGGCAGGGTCGAGACAGGAGCAGACAGGAATATAACAGGCAATCGTAGAGAATGATCCGATAAACAAGAACGATAAATCACAAGGCAGGCGGCTAGACAGACGTAAACGAGAAAACCAGGCGGGAGAACAAAAAAACCAGGAACTAGGAACTTGGAACAGGAACTAGGAATACAACAATACAATCACAACAATCCATGAAGTGCAACTGGGGAGGACCGGGGTTTTTATAGAACGCCTGATTGGTCACGGGGGCTGACGCAATCAGTGCGGTGGAGGATGGGAGATGCAGTCCGAAGTGCAACGTAACAGTCAGAGTGAAGTGGAAAGATGAGAGTGACATCTGGTGGTGAGCAGTCCGTAGGTCACCGACCAGATTCGTGAAAGGTATATTTATAGCAATAGCCAAAAATACATTGTGTGTGTGGGTCAAAATTATAGATTTTTCTTTTATGCCAAAAATCATTAGGATATTAAGTAAGGATCATGTTCCATGAAGATATTTTGTAAATTTCCTACCATATATCAGAACACATTAGCCTTCTGAAAGACCCTAAGATGAGAGAACAGTTTGGTCTGGTGCTGGAAAATAAGTTCAAATTGCTTGAGGATCTTGCTGAAGAGGAAGATAATGTGTTCAACAGGTGCTAGAAAGTGAAAGAGACACTAAGATCAACATGCTAAGAAGTAGTGGACTTAAAGAAACACCAACAGAAGGAGTGGATCACAGTAGAGTCCTTGACCAAGATAGAAGACAGAAAGAGGAAGAAGGAAACAGTCAACAATAGAAGGAGTAGAGTAGTGAAGAGGAATACTAGGAAGGACAAGAAAGAATACGTGAACAGACTAGCGGCTGAAGCAGAGCAGGCAGCTCACAGCGGAAACATGAAACAGCTGTACGATATCACCAAGCGACTCTCCGGACAGTTCAGCAAGCCAGAAAGACCCGTTACAGACAGGCAGGGCAACACCATCAGCAGCTTAGACCAGCAGATGAAAAGATGAGCTGAACATTTTGAGGAACTCCTGAACAGGCCAGCACCTCTGACTAGGGACGAGATCAGGAAGGCCATCACCCTGATGAAGAACGGGAAGGCAGCTGGACCAGACGACATCCCAGCAGAGGCGCTAAAAGTGAACCTGAATGTGTCAGTGGAGATGACATACCCACTCTCTGAAAGGATCTGGGAGTAAGAAGATATACAAGCAGACTGAAAGAAAGGTTACCTAATTAGGCTTCCCAAGAAAGGTGACCTCAGAAACTGTGATAACTACAGAGGCATCACACTACTATCTGTGCCAAGAAAGGTCTTTAACCAGGTCCTTCTAGAGAGGATGAAGAACATCAACGACCCACAGCTGCGAGACGAACAAGCAGGATTTCAGCAAAACAGACCCTGCACGGAGCAGGTTGCAATGCTCCGCATCATAGTTGAACAGGCACTGGAATGGAACTCGCCTTTGTACATCAACTTTGTCAACTACGAGAAAGCATTCAATAGTGTGGGAGACCCTCTGAAAGCTTCTTAGGTTCTACAGCATCCCAGCAAAAATGGCCAACCTAATCAAGAACTCCTACAGTGGCATGTCCTGTAGGGTTATCCATGGAGGGCAGCTTACCGACAGCTTCCAGGTGCGAACCGGAGTCCGACAAGGATGCTTGTTGTTGCAGCTCCTCTTCCTACTTGCCATGGACTGCATAATGAGGTCATCCACCAGCAGGCACAGGAACAGTATCCAATGGACTTTATGGAAACAGCTAGATGACTTGGAGTTTGCTGACGCTCTTGCCCTCCTTTCATACAGTCAACAACAGATGCAAGTGAAGATAAACACTGTGGCATTCATGTCATCACAAGTTGGCCTTAACATCCACAAAGACAGGACTAATATTCTGAAGGTCAACACCACCAGTACAGAGCCAAACACTCTGCATGGAATTCCCCTAAAAGAAGTGCAGTTTTTCACCTGCCTGGGAAGCATTATAGACCAGCAGAGCGGCAGAGATGCAGTTGTTAAGGCAAGGATTGGCAAAGCAAGAGTGGCCTTCATACAGCTCAAGAACATCTGTGCCTCTAGAGAGCTGACCATGACCACCAAGATACGACTGTTCAACTCTAACGTGAAGACAGTCTTACTGTATGGAGCAGAGACCTGGAGGATGACCAAGACCACCCTCAGGAAAGTCCAGATCTTCATTGGACAGCTGCCTTAGAAGGATCCTTCAGATCCGCTGGCCTTATACCATCAGCAATGCCAACCTTTGGGAGAAAACCTGCCAACTTCCTGCTGAGGAAGAAATCAGGAAGAGGAGATGGGGCTGGACAGGGCATACCTTGTGCAAACCACCACCACAAAAACCAGGCACGCACTGAGGTGGAACCCTCAGGGACAGCTGAGGAGAGGCTGTCCAAGAAAAACCTGGCGACGTGACCTTGAAGCTGGGCTATACCTGGCAACAGGTGGAGAGAATGGCCCAGGACAGAGGACACTGGAGATCTGTGGTCGACGGCCCCATACCCTGGCAGGGGTGATGGGCAGTAAGTAAGTAAGTAATGCATTGAAGCAACGCTGAGAGGAGCACCTCAAACTTCATTGTATTATTTTAATACAATGATAATAAAGATTTATTTTTTCTTGGGCTTTTTAATAGAGAGAGAAAAAAAAAAAAACACACAAAAAAAAACTTTACCCCTTGGGTATTGTCTGTTTTAAAAGGTTATCCCTCACTGCAGTACCAAAGTTATAAAGTGTGGAACTATGCAGTGTTGGAATATACTGTTCAATTAACAAAAAACAACAAAATATTCATCATTAAATATTTGTGTATTTCTTCATAGTAACAGACATTTTACACCCTGTATTCCTTTTCAGTTTGAAGGAAAAATCTGTGACAGAAAACATGTTAAGAATACACCATTTTATCTGTTTTAATCTTACTTATGATCCAAAAAGTCTGTTGAGTGCAAACTGGTACATTCATGATCCCCTAGCCAAAATGTTATGCCCTTGAGTAAAGGTGCTATAAACTATTTTTATGCAATGGTATGCAGAAAATTATTTTACCCCCCCAAAAAAATATTATTGAAATAATATATTCAAATATCACAGCAATCTTTGTGACAGTCATAGTGTAACACTGAGAAGGAGATGAGAGGTGAGTGGATCCATCTGCAAGCTTTTATTTCCAGGACGAGACAAAGACATAGTCGAACAGGCAGAGTCAGAACAACAGCAAACATATGTTGGGGAGAGGCACAAGAGTAATCCGTGAAGCAGGCGTGGGTCGATCAGCGGCGAACATAATCCATAACGCGAAGCAGAGGGATAATCCGTACAAATGAGCGAGAGTCCAGAAGGCAGGCGGCGAGACAGACGAGACGAGATGGCCAGGCGTAAAGGTTAAACTAAGGGAACTCAGGAACTAGGAAACAAGGAAACTAGAAAACTAGGAACAATGCAACAACGATAACAATGATAACCACAATACTACGTAAACAGCATGGGGAAAGACCGGGGCTTTTATAGGGCGCCTGATTGGCCACAGGTGTGGACCCAATCAGCGCGCTGGATGACGGGAGATGTAGTCCGGGGTGTAGAGCAACAGTCTGTGTGTAAAGACAGGGTGAGATCGACATCTGGTGGTGAGCGGACCACAGGTCACCGACCAGATTCATGACACCTAGTCTCTGTAAATGAGGGGTTTCCAAATTTAAAGACAGTGGGCCTCCATTTTGACCAAGTGTGTGCAATGGCTCACTATAACATTCTGTAATATTGACTGATTACATAATGATTTACATTATTTAACATTGTTTTACATTATTTATTTGATTTTTAAACCAAATATAAAATTCTGGTATTCTGGAAAGGTTTATAATTACTGTACATTAATAATTTAAGTGATATTTATGCACACTTACCAACCATAGGTCAAAAACAATGTTACATTTGTCTAAATTCTAAAAGACATAACTGGTTCTAAACGAAGAGCCATTTGGGAGTTGAAAAAGTTGGTTCTTATTGCTGAGCTGAGCAAATGATCTGGTTCCCTAAAAAGAATTGGAATTCCCATCACTAGCACTATTTTCTCTACAATCTCTGATGTAATCAGTTGCTTTTTCACTTCATTAGCACTGTTTTGGACTGATTGTTTGAATGCATCCGCTCACCGAATCTTTGGACTGAGGCAGAACAGAGATTGTTTGTTTAGCCAAACAGAATGTATTTTGGGTACTTTTCGCCTGTCAGTAGTTTTTTGTGTTCACAGTGTGGAATGCATATTTGGCAAGGTGGAGGATAAGAGCATGATAAAAGAACTTACAGTGGTTATCATAAGTTTAGACAGTGTGAAATGGGAGGTGTTTATTGCATTTTGGCTTTGAGGGTATATCTCAACTACACAGACTGCAAACATACATGCTGCTTTCTTGTTGGTGTGCATGTAAATATACTGACTGTGGCTCCTAACATTTTCAAACAGTCTGATTTGCCAACCTCTGACCTAACCAATGGTGTGAGCTTGGGGAGGTATCCATTTGTCTAAACATAGGTACAGTAAATAGGGGGCAGAGTTTGGTGCCTAAAGTTCCCAGAAATTAAAAGACCATTTAAAGACCCAGATATTCACATAAGAAAAATCAATAAGCTTTTCTTCTGCAGAATGCAGTAGAGAATCTAGGCATCTTGAACTTTATTCTGTTTGACTGCTTTTGTGCACTTTTGTATCTAACTAGCACTTTGCTGTAATGATTGCCAATATACAGCACTGTGAAACACTGAGCTGTGAGACAGACAGGAGGAAGCGTAGGAGGGTGGGAACCCCTCTCTTCCTTCTTCTCACTGTCTTGCTCTATCTCTAATCTTGGTTTCCTGACACGCTGCCACTGCCAGAGAGGCTTACACGCTGCCAGGACCCTCAACAGATCACATAAAAAATGTCTTTTGAGTGGGGTAACTTGAATACACACAAACAAACACAATGAGGAACAAACAGACCTTCAACAGCTGATACTCTACCAGGTGAAAAACATCATGTGAGCATGATAAATGAATTAAAATGGATATCACGAGTTTGGACAGTGTGAAATGGGAGATTTACTGCATACAAGCTTTGAGGTTATGTCTCAAGCACAGTGAATGCAAAGTGTATACCACTTTCTCACAATTACCATCTTGCTGGTGTGCTTGTAAACACAGTGACTGTGGAACTGTGACACTTTTAAACATTGAACATTTTTGAACAGCCCAATTTTATTGTTCAATTGTTCATTGTTAGTTTATGGTAACTTGTTAAGTTAACTTATGTTAATGAAAACATCTTGTAAAGTTTTACCAAATTCATTGCTCAAATTTGTGTGATTCTAAAAAATTAAAGCACACAGATTAGAGGTGAGCAAATTCTGTGTACATTCATGGAATTTGTGAACGCAGCTCGCTCACCTCTAAATGACTGTGTATGCTAAATGATCTGGTTCATTCAGAGAATGTGTTACACCATCACAAATTCCTGCTTTTCAACCACCCAGCATATGGTGTGGAGCTGGACTTGATTTTGATTCAAGTTCACCTCTTTCCCACTGAGTTTGAGCTGAGAAGTTTCTGCCTTTAAGAATTACCAGGAAACACTCAGGCTGATGGCTGCAGCCTTGGCAGTGTACCAACTGGGACTGCTTGATGTTCTTTTCCAGTACAGGTGGCATCCTGTACAAGAAACCCAGTTTTCTGGTGTTTGTAAAAGTTGTGAACTAGTTGGCAACTGCGGCATGACCTCCATCCTATTGCTATTATATACTAGACCTGTGATGTGTAAGGCACAGATACTGTTGCCACTTTCCTGCATTCAGTTGTGGTGTTCAGCTGTGATATAAACATTCACTTATGGTGTTCCACTGTCTTATGTCTGTTATGTCTCTTATTTCTGTTCTCATCTCCCTCTACTCATTGCAGGAACAATAGTTGCCTTTGTGTTCTGACTGCCCTGCTGTGCAGCCATTAAGCCAAAATATATCTATATATTTTACACACACAATGTGCATCAATATCAGAGCTCCTCCTCCAGCTCTTCCTCACTCTCATAGTATAAGCAGCTCCCTGCCTTCAAGTGGCAAGTTGCACTATTAACATGGTGGGATTCTATACCATCTCTATAGCATCAGCTACTGACACAATGTCGATACCCATCTTTGGTAATATAACATAACCTCGGTTCCATGAGTGGAGGGAAGAAGACATTGCCTAAAACTGACATGGTACATAGCTCAGCTACGCTCTGTGGGAATGGTGTTCAGCACTGCTTTACATGTCAGAGGAGCCTGTTTCTATTTTACGTATTTTCGGAGAAAGGAGTTTCCCCATAGTGTACTACTGACACAATGTATCATTCCCTCCTCTCTGGGAATCAAGGTTTTGTTAAGTAATCAGAGACTTTTAAAAAATATATTATAATTATTATTGTTATTATTATTAAAGTTTCTTTTATTTGCTATGGTACTGTTTTTACAAGTAAGGTGCATATTTTCTTAGTACACAAATCTTAGTACAAAAATCCAAACTGATCACACTTGTAAGACTGTTTGTCTGTTTGACCCTTTTCTCCAATGTAATGTACTTGTTCTCAAAACAATTACCACAGCCATTCAAACACAAAAATATATTAACCAAACAATTAAACTTTACTGCAAAATAAAGTACTGCAATTTTATTGCATTTATTAAAAGTAAATATTAACATCATTATACACATCTATAGGTGTGTTCTCTATTTATTATAAAACACATTCAACTGTAGATGCATAAATATGCTAATGAAAATAGATGTTTATTGCAATTCTTCACCTGCCATCACCCATGAGAAACTAATTTAGCAGCAAGAACTGCAAACAAATGTCTCTGCCCACCACTGTATAGACACACGTGTGTGTTTGCTGTGTACGTGAATTATCCTGAATTATTGATCTTGCCTTTCATTTACATCGGGAAGAGAATTTCATTGTATTTTATCTACACTACATATTTGCTGTGCTTGCATAATAAGAGAAAAAAATGTAAGAATGTTGAATCCATGCTTGATACGCTCATGCCTCAACATCTCCACAGACCTAGTGGCTGGTGGTGTTGTTCTGGACCACCATGTCAACAATGCTCCTGTCCCATTTAAAATAATCTTGATTGCCTACCTGAATGTTCTCAAATTTAAATTCTGGAAAATGTTTGGACATTTACAGTAAATAACAGAAGTTATCTCAGTGTAACGCCAAGCCAGCAGAGGGAGCTCTCACCCTAGGACTGCTTGTACACTCCCTCTGCTGCTTCTACTGCTACTTCCTGTTTGGCAGTATTTAAGGACTCACCATGTGCTCACACATTTGCAAAGTATTGCCAGTTTAACCTGCCTTACCGAGCGTTTACATTTCTCTGTTGGATTACCTGTTGCTATCTTGCTTTGTTTTTGGATTATTGTGTTCACGGATTACCCCTGTCGGATTGTTTGCCTGATTGGACTGACTTTACGGCTATTGACCCACTGCCTGTATTATTACTCTGCTGTTTGGATTACGTGTACGTTTTGGACTGCTTTTCCGGTTATTGACCCTCTGCCTGTTTCCTCGTGTATGTTTGCTGTTGTTTCTAATAAACTTCTGCGAATGGATTCTAACGCCGCCTCAGCGTCCACGTTACACTCAGGAGGACAAAAAATCTGTACTATCAACAGTCAAAGTACAACACCCCCACCAGCTTCTCTAAAGGAGAGGTCATGATTTTTTACATGATCAATTAGAATTTCATTTGAAATTCATCTGCACCTTCTACCTCTCCTTTCACTCCTTCCACCCTGTTGTCCTCTTCCTCTCTGTCCATGTCTTCTTAGAGTTTCTCCTCATGGTATTTCCACTACACCAATGCCCTCCTCTCTAGTCATCTCTTCTCCCTTTCCTTATGGTCTCCTTTTTTTACATCCTTCTCTCTGCTCATCTTGTCTCCCTTTTCTTTCTCCTCTCTTCTTTTCTCATACCTCCTCTCTGCTCATCTCTCCACTCTCTCATTACACCCCTTTCTCTACCCACTCCACTGCCTTATAGACTTACACCTCTTTCTTTATTCCCCCCACCTTTTATTTATTATTATTATTATTATTATTATTATTATTATTTATTAGTAGTAGTAGTAGTATTCCTGCTCTTTGTATACTTTCTCATTTGATATTAGGAAAACCGTACAATCTGTTTAGAACAATTACAAAGTTTTCAGCTCACTGTGTTAACTGTTTTGAGAACAGTGACCTGAGTTTGGAGAAATGTGTCAAATCGATTGAGAAAAACTGTAATTACCAAAACACAACATTGTGATCTTCTTTGATTTAGTACTTTTAACAATCAGTTAATTCAAGAGCAAACAATGCCAGATACAGGTTTCAAATTACCTTTGTTGCTGAAATAATTGAAGTAATACAGTAATGCAGGCAATAATTAGAAAATACACTTACATTATCTAACTTGCATAACTCACATAAAATCCATAATGTTTGTAAAAGTATTTATCCAGTGTGTTACTGTATCAAAAGGTATATGATGAAGGTATAACATGGCCATAAGGTTTTATGCTAGAACAGAGTTGACTGTCAATTCAGTATGACTATGACTGAATCTATACTGTAACTAAACTTTTCAGATGAATGGTGAGTTATAGTAATGTGCAGTCTTTACCATGGTAATGCCTCTATATACAGTATGTATATACTATATATACATTATGGCATAATGTAATATAAAATGCTATAAATGCCACCTGTCTCCCTTCTTCTGATACATCTCTGATCAATCTCTGATTAGTTCCTCTCTGCTGCATACATACTGAGTCATACAATGCTTTTCGTATGACATGTTTTGCCATGTCAGCCTTTTTTGCGTGTTGAAATATATGCCTATAATGTTTTTTTAGTTTTGACGTATTTTCACAACACTTACATTATTTTGGACAGGCTGAGTAAAACAATATCAGCCTTTCCATTACCCTATAATCTGCTCACCATTTTGTTTTATTGTGTAGACTTTAGCAAAAACTTTTTTAGGAGTATATTAAATAAAATGTTAAAACATGAAGACAAACATATAGAGTGCCACCAAATTTAAATATTGTTTTGCGTAATACATAAAATTGGCAGCTTTATAACACTGCAAAAAACTATAAAGAACTATGGCTTTATCTTTATAACTTTTTGACTGATAAAAAACTGTAGAGGATCAAAGCAATTAAGCAATATTGTAAGGGATAATGCTCTGCTCATTTTAAATCACTTTGCTAAAAGGATCTTCATAATGCTATAACCAGCCAAAGTAACTGGTGTTCTTGGCTTGACCCTATAATTGCTGTTTGCAGCCATGTTTCTATATTATTCTCATTTGTTTACTGTAATACAATTAAGCAATATCACATAGGTTGTAAAGAATTTTAGCATTGCTAGTTACAGTATATATACAGCATATATTGGTTATAAATACTATTGCATCTTATTTTTAATTCTCTGTCAACAAAAATCATTCTCAACAAAGGCAAAGCATGAAGTTTTGCGGTTAGCAAAGCAATGCACAGACAGTGAGTTGAGTATATTTTGATCGTAAATCATAGAGCTTGAGAAAATACAGCAATCCGAGTGTCACACCCCTGTGGACTGTTTAGTTGGTTTCTCCCTCTGTTGCCCATATTTGGTCTTTCCTGTTATTGTCCTTGTCAAGTCATTATTAGTTAATCACCCACATCTGTCTGTGTTCATTATCCAGTCGTTATAAGTTGTATTCAGTTTAGCATTTGTCGTTGGATCTTAAAGTTATGTTGGTGTGTGTTTCCCTGCTGTTCCTGTCTGGCGTAACCATTTGTGGTTGTTGTTAAAGACCTTTTTGTTACATTTCACCTTCCTACGTCTCCTTCTACAAACAGCGTGACACTGAGGCATTTTTACTGAGAATTAATTGCATCAACAAAAAATTGTTGGCATTAAAATTGCTTAAACCCTGCTCCCTGTATCTCTCGTGTATAATGACCTGGAACCCTGGATATGCACACAAGCAGAGTAGTACAAATACTGAAATGTCTGAGTGTTGTTTTACCAGATTGCCTCCACTTTAATAAGTGTCTGTGGTTATACTAAATAGAACTCTTGGAATGCTTTTCTGATGTGTTTCTCTCAGATGCACATAAGATGAGGAACTAAAATTGGTTGAAAACAATGAAACAAATGTCTCAAGGTTTTCTATTTGTCCATACAGTTAAAATCAATGGAGTCTCAAAACATCATCTTTTGTGCAAATTTAGGATAACATGGGGATGTGTAAATCACAATAGGTTTTTTTAATGGGTGAACAAGCTACTATATGTTGGGACGATTCTGGGGCAAACAGGTCTACCTGAGCTTCACCGAATTGACTCCAGATGATCATCAGCTGCATGATTCAGCTCCCCCGGAATGTGAACAGCCCACGGTGATTTGAGCCGCATCTGACTGCAGAGGAGGAGATGGCAGGTGAGTTGCAACATGCAACGGGAGCGAAGACCACCCTGATGGTTGATGGCCAATGTTAGAAACCAGCACAAGACGAAAAGCACTACTAGCAACTCAAGGCAGTTGATATGCCACTGCAGTCAAGCCCGAGGATGCCTGCCTGTTTCATACGGCACCCCAGCCCGTCTTGGAGGCATCTGTATTTACAACCATGTGCCTCGACACCTGGCCCAAAGGCACTGCTGCCTGTAGGAATGCAGGGTCTGACCAAGGACTGAAGAGGCGGCGACACTCTGGGGTAACACCGACCCGAAATGTGCCATGCCCATCTCGGGATCTAGCCGTGTAGCCAGTGGTCTCATATGTAACTGTGACTGCAGCTGTCATATGCCCCAGGAGCCTTTGGAAGAGAGAGACCAATCCTGGTGACAAATGCAAAAAAAGAATGTGCTTTGAAGTCAACATCTTGAATGGAAGCCTGTGCAGGGATCGGTTCAAGGCTCTTCTTGGGTACGATGAAATAGGTACTGTAAAATCCCGATTTCATCTCAGCTGGAGGGACAGACTTGACTGTGTGCTTCGCCAGGAGAACCGCAATCTTGGCACGCAGGTGGCAGCGAAGGCACCACCTTCGCTGGTGGGGGCGCAGAAGGTCAAGTCCCCCAAAGAGCAATCTCCTCCATCTTCGGGTAGCCCGTGTCAGGGTTGCTTCGCAGTCCTGCGAGTGTTCTTAGTGGGTCCCTGAGCAGCGGGCTGCGCCACTCTCCTGCTTGACGTGCCAGCTGGGGGGTTGCCTCCTTTGGTGTTGCAGGAAACAGAGCAGGTGTAGAAGCCCGACGGAACATTCCGAACAGCAGCCGAGGAGCTCTTATGGCCTGCCGAACTGGGCTGGGTAGAGGACGAGGGCAGCCTCATCGCGAACGAGAGGCAGAACCTAAGCATAGCTATGGTCGTACACTTGCAATGAACACATGAACCATCCACGAAAGCCGCCTCAGCATGTTTATGGCCCAGGCACATGAGACAGCGATCGTGACCGTCGTTGGAAGTCAGGAAGCTACCGCATCCAGAAGCACACGGTCAGAAAGACATCCCAAAAGACTCTCTCTATGACCGTACTTCGCTGGAAAATTTGCCCCTTTAGGGCTTGCTCTTCGCTGAATGCAAAAAGACTGGCTGTTATCAAGCCGGCTATGCAGCCAAGAGGATTCTGTAACAGTGATGAATTCTTCTTTTCATTTGCTCTGCAAGAGGCCAGGCTCCGAAGCAGAAATCTTAATAAGTGGATGCACGCCGCCATCTCATATACCTGTATGTACGGAGGAGTGGTTTGGCATGCAAATTCTACTTGCCAATTTTCATTGGCCCTTTCTCTTAAGCTCAGAGGTGACTGGGCTCCCAAGTGAGACCCCAATTAAACTACCCACTGTTCTTGAGAAAAATTGTTTAGGTCACACAATTTTCTTCAGCATTTTTTTTGTATTTGAACCCTTTCCAACAATGACTGTATGACTTTTCACAATGAGGACAACCGAGGGACTCATATGCAACTATAACAGAAGGTTCAAACACTCACTGATGCTCCAGAAGGAAACACAATGCATTAAGAGCCGCGGGTGAAAACTATTTGCAGATCAGGGTAAATTTAACTTAGTTTGTCTTCTGGGAAGCTTCTGAAGGGCAGTACTAAATAAAAAAAATATCTGATATTTAGGCAAAATAAGAAAGATGTACACATTTTCATTCTATTCAAAATGTTACACCCCTTGGGGGTTGCATAAAGGTTCTTCAAGAATTATTCTTTTGTGTTCCATGTGAAAAATAAGTTGGGAGCAACATGTGTGAAGAAACTAACATTTCATGAAATACTGAAATTAAGATTACTAAATCACAGAATACTGTGGTTTTACAGTATTTCTGTGAAATTCTACAAACACCAAATCACTGATTGTTATATAAAGTAAAGAATTACATTATAGAAGAACAAGTTCAAGACACAGACTAGGCACCTATCTCCCACATGAACACCACAGGTCAATATGTCAATATAAGAATTATTCATCTCGTTTTGATCAAAGTATTTCTGTTGTCACCCTAACAGAAATAATGGCAGAAGTACAAGCTGCATAGCTAGTGTATGAACGGCTACAGTAGGCTTTCAAAATAAGCAGCAGACAGCTTGTTGATAATTATAAATGATAGGATGATAAGTCACACATGAGCAGTGATTCTTTTTTAACCCTAATAATTACTTTATTAAAAAGGTATCTTACAATTCACATTAGCAGTGTACTCCTGGAGCCTGAGTTACTCAAGCGTATCACAGGAACCAGCTGTCAGCCTAAAGCAGTGAACGCTGCTGACACATGTGAAGCCAAGCCTGACTACTGCTGCTGGGGGTGAGTGGCAGGGGGTGGATTTAATCACAGTTTGGACTGTGAGTGGCACTTTGGAAGATCAGGTTCCCAGCATGGTTCCCAAGAGTAATCTGCTCCCAAGATAGACAACTTGGGAATAATCAAACTGGGTGCCACTCAAAATGCCCTGGATGTCCATGTGGCTCAGCTAAAGTTCCATCTATGTTAACTTAAATTCCTACCCTTCCTACCCTACTTGCCCAATCATCATATAGAAAGATAGACTTCGAAAGGGACAGAATACAGTGATTGAAAGCCCACATGAAAAAATCAATGTTGAAAAATAAATGATGAATGCTTTTCATTACAAGTTTATTTATTCTTACTGCACCTGGTTTATAGCTAAAACAAGCTGATGAAATATCAAAAACTCTTTATTTTGTTTAATGAATTTTTGATATTTATTAAAAAGGATAAAAGTACTCATCAAGAGTATGTTCTGGTAAATGCTGGTAAATGAAGTTCCAAACATACAGTAGCTTTGGGAGGAGACTAACCATTCAGTCCTGTCAATCATCATTACGAGCCTACAGCAATAAGCACCAGTCATTGTTCTGTCTCAGTGCGTATCCCTCCACCTCCCCATCTCCTCCTCTATTTCTTTTAGGGTGCTTTCACACCTGCCTCATTTAGTTCGGTTGAATCGCACTAGAGTTCGTTTTCCCTCTTGGTGCGGTTCGTTTGGGCAGGTGTGAATGTAGCAATCGCACTCGAGTGCGCACCAAAAGCGGACCAAAAAAGCAACTCTGGAGCGGTTCGTTTGTGGTGAGAACATGATCCGAACTCGAACAGACCCAACTGCAAAACGTACTGCACCTTTTTGGACTAATCCAGCTGCCGTAATCAGCTGCGCTGTGCATTATGTGATGAGGACAAGTATTTGTTGACAGTTAGCGCTTTAGCAACATAGCCCCACGGCAGCTCGCGGACAAGCTGAGATGGAGTTGTGAGAAGGTGCGGAGCCTCATAGAAATTACAGGGATACAATCAGCCAGCACAGTCATCTCTCAATTCCAAAAAATCGGCGTGTTGTCTGCCGGCTTTTTTCTCCTCTCTTTGTTTACTTCCGGGAGTTCCACTGGAATTTTCCCGCACATTAATTCTGACCAATCGAAAAGCAGTTTAGGAAATACGTTCAATGACACATCTGGCCAACGAGTGATGTGGATCTTGTCACATGACTGCATTTTGGTTCGTTTCAACTGGTTCGGCCCAGAGCAATCAGTGTGGTGTGAAAAGGACCCAAAACGGGAGAAAAATGCTACAATGTATCATTTGTTGCCCTTGGTCCGGACCAAATGAACCGAACCACAGATGTGAAAGCACTCTTATTATCCTTCTATATCAGGGGTGTCAAACTCAGTTCCTGGAGGGCCGCAGCCCTGCAGAGTTTTGTTCCAACCTTGCTCGAACACACATACTATGCAGTTTTCAATTAAGCCTGAAGGACTTTATTAGTTGGATCAGGTGAGTTTAATTAGGGTTGCATCTAAACTCTGTAGGGCTGTGGCCCTCCAGGACCGGAGTTTGACACCCCTGTTCTATATAGTACCGCAATAGGTGGGTTGAACTCGGAGCTCAATGGGAGTCTCGGGTTCAAATCTCCGTTGAGGACTGCAAGCCAAGTTTGTTTACCAATAACCATCAGGACTGGATGGGCGGGTGAACTTGTGAATGTGTTTAATGTTCTTATAAGGTGTTCAAAGCAGACAATAACTTTACAATTAACTGGTTGAGTAATTTGCAATTTACTGATTTAGTACAGATAACTCCAGGTGTTATGGGCTGCCAATTCCAAAACACAACATCTTCTTGTGACCAACTATTCTGCTTTTCAGCATTTCAACAGAGACCAGATCAATTCCTATCACAATTATATAATTGCTTGGCCCATTAAAGTTATGGGCTTCATCCAACGGGCAAATTAGAAAAGTGTAGGACTGTAATAAATGGAAGGTTTTGGCAGACAAAACAAAAGCTACAAGGTACAACAAAAGCTAGGATACTAAATTTCTCCACCCACACTGTAAAAAATAAAAAAACACAATTTGTTGAGTCAGCTTAAAATAATTTGTTACACTGCTGCCTTAAAATTTTAAGTTCAGTCAACTAAAATAAGTTTAGTCAACTTGAAATGTTAAGTTGTACTAAGTAACAACTTAGATGTTTGTGTTTGCTAAACTTAACAGATGGGAGAAGTCCAGTTCTAGAACAAAAATTTACAGATAATGTACTCACCCCCTTGTCATCCAAGATGTTCATGTCTTTCTTTCTTCGGTCGTAAAGAAATTATGTTTTTTGAGGAAAACATTTCTGCATTTTTCTCCATATACTGGACTGGTATGGTGCCCCGAGTTTGAGCTTCCAAAATGCAGTTTAAATGCAGCTTCAAACGATCTCAAATGCGGTTGTAAATGATCCCAGCTGAGAAAGAAGGGTCTTATCTAGCGAAACAATCAGATTTTTTTAAATTAAAAAAATACAGTTTAAATACTTTTTAATCTCAGATGCTTGTCTTGTCTTGCTCTGCTTGAGCTCTCTGTATTCTGAATCAAGACAGTTAGGGTATGTCAAAAAACTCCAATCGTATTTTCTCCCTCAACTTCAAAAATTATTTCAAAATCATCCTACATCACTGCAGAAGTAATGACCCAGTCTTTGCAAAGTGAACATGCAAAGAAGATCAAACACCCTTAACAAAAAAAAGGTAAAACAGTGATACAGGATGATTTTGAAGTTGATGGAGAACATGAGATGGGAGTTTTTTGACATACTCTGAAATGAACATTTTGACAACTGTCATGAACCGGAACAAAACAGAGTTCAGACAGAGTCAAAACACATAATTTCTTTACGACTGAAGAAAGAAAGGGGGTGAGTATATTATCTGTAAATCTTTGTTCTGGAAGTGGACTTCTCCTTTAAAATACTTTTTCTTACAGTTTTTCTCGATTGCTAAAACACTATAACCAGTCTTTTGAACTAAAATTTCAAAACCATAATGCCATTTTTCAAAAAGCACACCCATTTCCCTGAACTATAAACACTATTCCCCCGCTTTAACACATGAGTCAGATTTGGTGAACTGCAAAACTCTACACACAAAACCCTACATTTCTCAGTGCTTACACAATGTGGTCATTTAGAAAGCACTAGCATTCAATATTGTTCACTCAAGTCTGCAAAGTTTGAACTCAATTAGCACACAATTACCCAAGTGGAAACACTAGGAGTCAAAATTTATCACACACAAATCAGAACCTTCAATGGAGATAAAAGGGCCAAAGTCAGCTTACAGTTTGTTGCTTTTCTCAGATCAGAAATGAAATTCTCAAAACTACTTGTTTAACCTCCACATCATCTAGTCACTTGTGCACAAAATGTTTCTAATTATTTTGAACAAGTTGCGTTTGCTTTGGTACATTCATGCAGCTGATTATGCAACTGATTTGTCTGCGGTTTCCTACATTATCACTTCCTATTGTCATGTTGCTATAGTCTTACCCCTCAAAACATCATGTCATTAGCTCATTGTATATGTCTTTGCAGTAAATGCTACATTTTTTATCTAGTTGTCATAAGCATATTCTACACATTTCTATTAGACTTAAAATAAATTGTGAATATTGTGAATTGTGAAGTGAATATTGACTTTCACTAATGTAGAGACTACAGATCAACCAATGATAATTTCTCTGATATTTCTCTGAAATAGCTCAAAGGTACATCTCAACATCTCATGAACCTTCAGTTGGAAAGCATATATAGACAACACAAGAGTTACAAATTCTGACAGTGCACTTTGTAATTTTTATTTTCGCCTTTGCCCATATTTCTTTTTCTTTTCTATTTCACTTTGTAATGTATTTTTATTATTTTTTTATTTTTTATCTTTATATATATATATATATATATAAGGATGCTGGAGTAAAATAATTATTTTTGTTGTTGTTTGCTGTTTTGTGCTGTACTCTACAGTACAATAAATTAAGGATTAAAACACTTGCAAATGCATAGATTTGTTGTGTTCATCATGTGAATTTTTTTTTTTTCCAAGCAACACTTATCACACTTATCACACTTATTTTCGTAGTATTGTTTTGAATTGATCTCACCAGTGTGTAAAACTGTGTTGTAGTGTGTGTTTTTGAGGGTTTGTGTGTCATGTCTGAGCGCAAAGTTTGTTTTTTTCAGCAAGATTGAGTGGTTTTGAGTTGAGAGCTTCATTTTGACCTGAATATAGTAAGTTCGGGGAATTGAGTTAGAAGTTACAGGTTTGTGTTTAGAGTTTCACAAAAAAAAAAAGGCATAATTTCAAGAAACGTGTTTAAGCAATTGAGAAAAACTGGGTAACACTAGAATACAGATCCGTTATTAATGAATAACTACTCAGGAACAAATGACTAATGTACTATTAACATTCTAGTAACTACTATTAACTAACAAGAAATTCTGATTAACGAATCAATAAGTCATAGTGCTCAGTTGATCATGGTAGTTCACTATTAGATAATCAGTAACTACTATTTTTTTCATATCTCCCAGAGAACTACTAAGAACTACTATATACATGTTCATAATTAATGTAAATAGTGCAACACGTACACTGTAAAAAGTGATTTGTTGACACAACTTGACTTAGTCAAGTCGTCTTGTTGCATTGACTTAGTTAAGTTTAGCAAACACTAGGTGTTAAGTTCAGTCAATTTATATGTAGTTGTTAAAATAACTTGCAGTAAATTGAGCCAACGTACTGTATCAATTACAGTTTTTACCCATTGCTTGAACACTATAGACACATGCTTAAACCAAAGTAACATAACTTGAAGTTGTTGTTACTATACCTTAAACAAAGTGTAACCATACCTTAAACAAAAGTGCTGCTTAGCACTTTAGTTGCAATTCTGCAACACACTCACTCCTTTCTACAACACACTTGCTCCTGCACACTACACACTATTTCATACATAAGACACTTCGTTCAAAAATGAAATCTCAGGGTACCATTGGGAAAATACATCTATTCAAAATACAAAACACATTGGGCAATTGAAAATACTTAGACACACACCTGAAAATACTTACTTACAAAATGCAACACCAGTCAGCCAGCTACAAAAAGACCTCACTTAAGCCATTTTGAGAACTTTGCAAGCATGGAAGCAGGGAGAGCTAGAGGCAGAGGTAGAGGAAGAGGAAGACAGAGAGAGAGAGAGAGAGAGAGAGGAGGACGTGATCGAAGAGGCCATGCAAGGTCCATTATTTCTGATGACATAAGAGCAACTTTGGTGGACCATGTCATAAACCATGGCCTGACTATGAGGGAAGCTGGGCAGAGAGTCCACCCTAATCTAAGCCGTTTCACAGTTTCATCCATAAGGACATTCCGACTGGAAAACAGGTATGTCTTAAACTCTCTACTCTACTCAGACTGTATCTAGAGTATTTACAGTACTGTACCATGTCACATTGCCATATCACATGTACTGTATTTCAGGGTGGCTAATGCTCCTTTTTGAACAAAAGTAGTAGTTTTGTGAAACATACGGTGATAACATGTTGAGATGTTTCAGTACTATGTATGGTATACACAGTAAAGTACAATATATACAGTACTGTTAAAAAGAAGCAAACCAATAACAATTTGTGGTTGCATTTTTCTACTGAATGGCTAGAAGACGGCCAGGGGTGGACGCCAACGCCTGTTCACCCAACAGCAGGAACTTGCCATTGTGAACCTAGTCAGAGCAAACAATGCAATCCGTCTCCACCAGCTACAGCAACAAATACTTGAAGATAGGCAGGTATTCAACAACATAAATCGAGTAAGCATTACCACTATCAGACACATCTTGGTAAAGCACAACATGACTATGAAGCAACTGTACAGGGTCCCATTTGAGAGGAACAGTGTCAGGGTCTAAGGACTTCGACATATGTATAGGTAAGTGTTACAGTCCTTTACATTTACAATACAGAATGGGTGCAGTCCAGTAACAGCTGAATATGTACCATTGGATCAGTACCACATAGATATATTCAGAAAGCGACACAGGTACCTGTGTGGTGGGGTTCTGTATGTGTAGTAGTGTAGTTGTGTGTTTTGAGTAATGCCATCCACAATATGTATTTTTTGTTGCAGAGAATCTTGGACATGGATGGAGCTGCTCAGCCTCATGAATTTATTTACTTTGACGAGGCTGGATTCAACCTTAGCAAAAGTAGACGACGGGGACGTAATATACTTGGCCAAAGGGCGATTGTGCACGTCCTGGGGCAGCGGGGGGGAAATATCACATTGTGTGCTACCATAAGCCTCCGAGGGCTACTGCACCATCATTCCAAACTGGGTCCATATAATGCGCAACACATAATCACATTTCTAGATGCACTTCATGATGCAGTTGTACAGGACAGACCAGAGCAGCCCAGGTTTGTTGTTGTCTGGGATAATGTCAGTTTCCATCGGGCTGCTATCGTCCGGAACTGGTTCACCAACCATGATCAAATTGAAGTTGTGTATTTGCCCCCTTACTCGCCATTTCTCAACCCTATAGAAGAGTTTTTTTCCGCTTGGAGATGGCGCGTATATGACCGCCAACCACATGCCCGCATGCCTCTTCTGCAGGCAATGGAACAGGCCTGCGGAGACATTGAGGTAAGGTCAATCCATGGATGGATTCGGCACACAAGGGGATATTTTCCCCGATGCTTAGCGAGAGAAGACATTGCTTGTGATGTTGATGAGATCCTGTGGCCAGACCCCAACAGACGGCAGGATCCATAAGTCCACTTACGCACAATTGTGTTTTTCTGTTAACAGTAGTGTATTGCTTTAACTGAATTTACTGTACTGTAAAGTACACGACTGTAATGTACAGTATTTAGTATTTCATTTTGTGGGTGTTGTGAAAACGTGCCTTCTGTGGAACTGAATAAAAACAGTGCAAACAAAAGCCTGCAGTGTTTTATATAAAGTAGACTTGTGTGTTGCTGCTGATTTGAAAGTGTATTCATATGATGTAAGTGGGTATCATTTTGTCATTAGAGCGACATTTTGACAAAGGATTGTTAGGTTTTGATAGCAGAGGTTCAGTTTGACAAAGATGTGAATGGTTTATTTCCCAGTGTTGTGTCTTATTTGCTTGTGTGTAGAGTTTTGACATGATGAGCAAGTTTTGCAAACGTGTTCAAGCAACGAGCAAAAACTGTAAAAAGCATGTTGTATCCAATCAGAACTCATCCATGGCTCCCATCATGCATTGCGGCATGAATAAATTATGAGCTGAATTGTCTTTGTAATTTCTTTTATTCCTACTATTTTCTTTTGTTTTTGTTGTTTTTATGTGACTTTTTAGTAGCTTGTTTTGTGATGTTCAGAGTTGATCTGTTTATCTGAATATGCCATTTGTCACAGTTGTTGACATTCATACGCTGGTTCTTGATGTCTGTGTGCACCTAAACGAGACTTTTTCAGAAAGTTTATTTTTTTTAATCACAACAGCTTGTAAGAAATTCTCCTAAAACGTATAAAAAAGACAGGATATTTGTATATAGTAGTTCTTAGTAGTTCTCTGGGAGATATGAAAAAAATAGTAGTTACTGATTAGTCATTTGTTCCTGTGTAGTTATTCACTAATGATGGATCTGTATTCTTAAGTGTTACCAAAAACTGTAATACAAAAACAAACAAACAAAAAACGGCATGTCTACATTTTTTTACTGGTTTGGTACTATTTTAAGTAGATTTGTATTGATATGTAAGTTGATATGTATTGAGAGCATTTGGTTTAATCACCAAAACACAACAGTAAGATCTTCTTTCAGTTTAGTACTTTTAACAATGAGGTAATTCAAGAGCACTTCTTGCTGAAATAATTACAGTAATACAAGTAATACAATAACTGTAATGTTAGAAAATACACTTACATTACCAACATTGCGTATCTCACATAAAATCCATTAAGTTTGTAAAAGTATTTATCCAGTGTTTTATCAAAAGGTGTGATGAAGGTGTGACATGGCCATGAGGTTTTGTTACTGTTAGTGAGGTTACTGTCCTTAGTGTGCCGTATGACTGAATCTGTACTCTAGTTGTTCAGATGAAGGGTGAGTTATAGTAATGTGCAGTCTTTACCATGGTAATTCTTCTATATACAGTATCACATGGCATAATGCAAAATGGTGTATTTGATGCCATGTGTCTCCCTACTTCTGATACATCTCTGATCAATCTCTGATCAGTTCCTCTCCCTTGTGTCCTGCTGTTTGTTTAAAAATAGCAAAACACACTGTTTTACAAATGAGGATGTCCTCAAAGGGAGGTTTTGGGTGATTTTGTCAAGTTTTGCTTACTTCTAGGTACCAATTTGTCCCCAAAATACGGTTACAGTAAGTAGGTATGCACACACAGAGACAGAGAGACAGATAGGCACGCACACACACGCACACGCGTGCGCTCAGATTTTCCTATCATTATGGTGACTTTCCATAGAGTAATGGGTTTTATCAACATATTCTCACTCCCAGCTCGTCACATATTGACACTTGGTTAGGACTCTTTGACTCACTTTTTTATTTTTTATGTAATAAATACCTGTGACTGTACATTTTTTTGCCTGCTATGTGTTTTATATTGTTTAGAAGTGGGTAGGTTTAGGTTAGGGGTGGGGTTAGGTGCTCCAATGAAAGTATAAATGTACATAAAATTATTTTTATTTTTTACAAATGCATTAAATTAAGACAGACAACTGAAAACAATGGAGGACCCAGCACGTCAAAAAGTGACGCTAAAAGGATACCCCTGTGCATCGAAAAATGACTCTAAAGGGGTACCTTGAGCGCCAAAAAGCGATGCCAGGGGGTCCTGACCAACCATCAACCCTACTCCTAAACCTACCCGTACAAAACCTATTTTTTCTCACAGGTCCCAAAAAAGGACAATGATTTCAGATATTGCCATCTTTGTGGGGGCATTTTGTCCCCATAAAATAGGGGGCACAATCACACACTTACAAAATTTTGGTTATCATCTTAGAGAAATCACTTTTAGTGTAAAAATAAATTATTGGTTTTGGTTATCCCTAAATTGCAGTCAGGTTGTATAGAAGCTATATATCTATTGAATCTATATCTGTTGATGCACCAAATGATTCACTAATTAACCATTAAGATGAGTTGGATTAAATAATAGACAAATGTATTAAACTGAATGAGAAGTCTTGCAAATGAAAAGCAGTTAATGTAGTAAGACATTTGCATAGATGAAACACTTATTTTGTGTAGTGAAAAGGATATTTTGTGATTGTGTGTATTGTACTAAAATAACTGAAAATATGCTGAAATGTTTGAAAAAAGTGCATTTTTATGATTTGTTGTGAGATTAGTACTAAGAGTTTTGAAAATGTACCACCTGCTTGTGAAAACAGTACCAAACCAAAAAAAAAAAAAAAAAAAAAAACTGTAGTATAATGAGGTACTATATTGGAGTCCCAGCTGTTCCAGGAGGCCTTTCAGTGTGTAGTTCTCTTTGTTTCTCACGCAGTCCAAGGACATACAGTACAGGTGAACTGAAGACTGTGAGTGTGAATATGAATGTGTGCATGTTTGTCATCCATGTAATGGACTGGCCAAAAATAGGACATCTGGCCTGGCAACTAAATCGCAGTTAGTTGCATCTGGAATAATTATTATTCAGTTTCATAGTAAATATTCTGCTAAGATTTTATATTTCAATATAATTCTTGCAGAATTGGACAGTTTGCCATCATTCTGATTTGAATGTCTGTGAAAATGTATAGTGTTTTGCAGGTTGTGGAGTATGACTGACAAAAGTGTTCATGTGGTCAGTCAATGCATTTTGTCTGAAAGCAATTGAAAAGTATTCACAGTTTGCTTAGCACAGACTTCTGTTTCACTGAATGTGTGAACAGTTTTGAAAATGTGGCTTCAGTATTGAACAATGCTTGTTAGCAATTAAAATGAAATATCTCTATTTGACTCATAAAATTCTCAAATTTCCACAGAGAGACCTAAATCGCGTCTGCTCCCTTCCGCTCTGCTGTTCAGAGAGAGTGTGTGCTCACACCTCGTGCAAAAATGTGTCATACAACATCCTAAATCCTCACAATGCAAAAAATGCTTTTCTTACTTAGATTTTTTTTTCTTTTTTCCAGCCAAAATATCTAAAAGTTATTAAATCAAGAAGGATTTTCTAGACAAGTCAAAATTATTGTCTTGTTTTCAGAAAAAAGAAGTCAAAATTGTGTGAGTTTTTACTTGAAACAAGCAAAATAATCTGCCAAAGGGGTTTTCTACTTGAAATACCCCATTGGCAGATTATTTTGCTTGTTCTAAGCAAAAACTTACTTAATTTTGACTTGTTTTTTTCTGAAAACAGGACAATAATTTTTACTGGAAAATCCATCTTGATTTAAGGCTTTTTTTAATATTTTGGCTGGAAACAAGACAAAAAATCTAAGTAAGAAAAGCATTTTTTTGCAGTGCATTGGTTGGTTCTCCCAAACAAAAAATCTTTTAACTGTATGTTTAAATGACCATGAAAATACTATAAAATACATAAAATAGAAAAGAAAGAAAAATAAAATTATTCTTATTTATTTCATTCAATCATCTTTTAATGCTCCTGGTAACCTGGGTTACAGTATGTCAAATGTAGCTAATTTCAACTAGGCCACAAACTGACCTAGCTGCATGAGACATGCAGTCTATATTTAGAATGAAAGCAGATGTGATCTCAAATTTGCACTGTTATACTGTCATAGTTTTATCAAACTTTTTTTCTCATGAATATCCTGTTTTACTTAAAATATGTCACATTACGGAAGTAAAATTTCTAAAAGTGAAGCCACTAGCTCCAGTAACAAGGCTGCAGTTGGCGAATGTGCTTTTCAAAGTGGATGAGGAGTCATAGTTGGTGGAAGTCTCATGAATTTCCTGAATCTGACATTTCAGTATCAACAATAGAAATGCAACTACTGCACATTTCAGGCTAAACATACAAGTGGAAGAGTGGAATCCTCAACTCCTACAGGCCTACACAAACCCAGGTGAGACCATATCTGACAGCTGTGGCACTGCTGCGCTGTTCTTATCTTGCTATTATATAATATTACTTGAGTCATTTTATCTTAGAAAGTGGAAGTGAGTAAGAGTTCTTATCACATCTACAGTAGATTCCTATATAACAGTTTTTCTCAATTGATTTGACATATTTTTAAAAACTCAGGGCACTGTTCTCAAAACAGCTAAACAGATATGTTTTCATCCATTTCATACAAATTAGAAATTATGTACTGTAAATAGTTTTCTCAAAAGATTGTACACAAAATTCTCAGATGTTTTCATAATAGTTCATACAGCCATTCAAAATTTTAATATATCAGTAAAACAACAACAGCAACAATAAAAACAATTGCTGCTTTATTCTTGGTTTTCCTAACTGTTTACACATTCACATTTTTAAAAAAAAATTGGTTTGGTACTATTTTCATAAGTAAGGTGTAAACGTTTTCAAAACTCTTAGTAGAAAACTTTAAACTGATCACACTTGTAACACAACTGCTCACTCTTAAAAACCTGACCTTCATTGTAGTTGCACATATTTTCATTCTACATAATCACTGTTTCAGAACACAAGATCATTGTGATATGTATTGAGAACATTTGGTTTAATAAGCAAAACACAACAGTAAGATCTTCTTTCAGTTTAATACTTTTAAAACAGTTTTTTTTTTTCAGTTGCTAACAAACATTGTTCAATACTGAAGCCACATTTTCAAAACTGTTCACGCTTTCAGCGAAGTCTGTGCAAAACAAACTGTTGAATTTTTATTGCTTTCAGACAAAATGCATTCAGTGACCACATTTCCCAAAATCCACAATCCACAACCAGCAAAACACTATATATTTTCCTCACATTTTTCAAATGCTAACACACTGCTTTCAAAACTGATAAAAGAACATTCAAATCCAAATGATAGAAAACTGTAAGAAGACATGAAAGTAGACAGAAGGGTGAAAGGGGTGGAAGTATTTTTTCAAGTTTCCAAGTCAAGTTGCGGCTGTGTTTCCTGAGTCAAGTCAAGTTACCAAGCCAAGTCAAGCTACAGCTGCTGTCCCGGAGTCAAGTCAAGCTACGGCTGCTGTTTCCGTGCCAAGTCAAGCTACGGTTCTTGTTCCTGTGTCAAGTCAGGTTAAAGCTGTGTTTCCTGTGTCAAGTCAAGTCAGAGCTATTGCACCTGTCTCAAGTCAAGTTACAGCCATCTTCCCTGAGCCAAGCACTGTCAAGATGGCCGTCACGCCTGAGCCCATGCACAAGATGGCTGCCACGCCAGAGCCCCTGCACAAGATGGCTGCCACGCCAGAGCCACTGCACAAGATGGCTGCCACGCCAGAGCCACCGCACAAGATGGCCGCCATTCCAGAACCTGTGGCCAGCACCCGGACGCCACCTGTGGTCATGATGGCCCACGTGCTGGACATACCCCTAATGACGGATTGTTCTGTTACAAGGAGTAAGGGACGAGAGGCGAGCGGATCCACATGCGAGCTTTTATTAATGGGACGAGACAGATACATGGTCAATGCAGGCAGGGTAGACAACAAGCAAACAGGAACAACGAAGGCTAAGCACGAACGGAATCCGAAACGGGGCAATCCAAGAGAATAATCCAAAAATCCGAGCGATAGTCCGAAAGGTAGGCGGCAGACAAACGTAAACGAGATGGCCAGGCAGGAACGTAAACACAGGGAACTAGAATACTAAGAAACTTAGAAATACTAACAAAACAACCACAACAATCCGTGACCTGAGTGGGGAAGGACCGGGGCTTTTATAGCGCCGCTGATTGGTCACAGATGCTGATGCAATCAGCGCGATGGATACTGGGAGATGTAGTCCGGGGTGTAATGCAACAGTCAGTGAGTGATAAGGTGAGAGTGACATCTAGTGGTGAGCGGACAGCGGGACACCGACCAGATTCGTGACAGGTTGCAAAATGCACGGCATTTCGAGCGGTAAGTGTATTTTCTGATTGTCCACTGCATTTCAGAAATCAACATTGTTTAACGCTGCAAACACGTGTTATAAATAGAAACTTCTGCCTATGCTTACGCGTGTTAATCGTTTTTGTTTTATATTCGTTGTTCTTGTTGCTTTTGTGCAATACATGAATAGCAATTCATTTGTTTTAGATATTTTATGTTTAGATATTTCTATTTTGCGGGAGTCCCGCAAATCATTTTTTCTTTTGCTTTCCCACACACATGAATTGCTCTCCGTACTAGGTATGTTCTCAAGAAGTTTTAATGTGCTGTGCTGCCCTTTCAGGTGTTTTAAATTGGATATGGAGTTTTTCACTGTTGAAAAGGTGTTTTTCCCCTCTAATTGACAACGCACGATAATGTTCTTGCCTTAGACAGAAATAAACTCAAAATAATGATAGTATTTCCAGCTACAGAACGTGTACTTTCCTCTCTCCATTGGTAGTATCCGCCTCACAGACGCTTACCAGTCAAAGTAGGTCTCAGGTAGAGGACGTCGCATGTGCTAGCCAACACCCTTTGTACAATCTAGATGATAAAATACATTCTGTCGGCAATGATGTAAAGTAGCGGTAACGCATGCTTGTAACTATAATCTAAATACTCATTTGGAAATTATAACATGTTCAATTACTTCGTTACTGCACAACACTGTTGGTAATGCAATCTGTATGAACAATTTTGAAAATGTGGCTTCAGTATTGAACAATACTTAGTAGCAACTGAAAAAAAACCAACCTGTAACTGAGTTGTTTACCAGCATACAGTAGAGAATGACCATATGAACACAGAAACTCTTTGACTTTTCAGACTTGGTGGCATGTCAGTTAAAGAGTAATAGTGGAAGACAACTGGTACTGGCCATTTATAAGAACCATAAATAGGCTATGTGATTCATGCTGTTACGAATCTGGCCGGTGACCTTCAGTCTGCTCACCACCAGATGTCGCTCTCTCACATTCACATTACACTGACTGTTGCACCACACCCTGGACTACATTCCCCATCAGCCATTGCTCTTATCACCTGTGTCCAATCAGAGACCCTATTTAAGCCCCGGACTTCCGTTCTCTAGTTGCCGAGTATTGAATTATTTAGCATTCTTACAAAGCTTGTTTCCTAGTAATGCTGTGTCTTGTTTATTCATGTTTTTCCCTGCCTTGTTATCTAGCCTAGTTATTTCGTTTTGTCAGTCTCGCTGCCTGCCTTCTGAAACTCCTCGCCTGTCTTTCCGGATTACTCTTTTGCCTAGCCCTCCTTCGGATAACGTTTGCCGTGGATCGACCTTTGCTTGTGTTACGGACTACTCTTTCGTCTTGCTGTCTAAAGACCTGTTTGCTATTGTTCTGACCCTGTCTGCCATTACCATGTCTTTGTCGATGTCCTCTAATAAAAGTTTGTAAATGGATCCGCTCGCCTCTCGTCTCACTCCCACTGTTACAGAATACTCGGCCAATCAAGGATCCAGCAACTTTTCGTCTGGTCATAATACAGGTATGGACACCGCAAGACAGTTATTAGCTCTCCAGCAGGGCACCCGATCGCTGGAGGACTACATACAAGAGTATTTGGCTATTGCTCATTATTCAGATTTGCCCGATTGCGCACTGATAGACTTTTTTTGTGAGGGCGTTAACCAGCTGCTTAAGTCACGGCTCATTCGCGAGGCTCCGTGTTCATCGCTTAAGCATTTTATGGACTTTGCTTTGTGGTGCGTGGGCTCGCCATTCACTGTGGGTGTCACGGAGGAGGAACGCGACATTTGGTCTACCGCAAGCCCCGGGACATACTGCTATAATGATCGCTACTCCGGTGCTGAAACCCGACTGTGGAGTGACGGCCGCATCGGAGCGCGCACATGTAATGGCGGAAACCGCAAAGCCAGTCCACAAAATGGCGGCCGCGCCGGTGCGCGCTCACAAAATGGCGGCGACGGCGGAGCCCGTTCACAAAATGGCGACGAAAGCGGAGCTCTGTCACGTCACAGCTGCTACCCCAGAGCCAAGTAAAGCTAAAGCTGTGTTTCCTGAGTCAAGTCAAGTTGCAGCTGCGTTTCCTGAGTCAAGTTTCCGAGTCCAGTCAAGTCGTAGCTGTGTTTCCTGAGTCAAGTCAAGCTACAGATGCTGCTCCAGAGTCAAGTCAAGCTACAGCTGCTGTTCCAGTGTCAAGTCAAGCTACGGCTGCTGTTCCAGAGTCAAGTCAGCTACAGCTGCTGTTCCTGTGTCAAGTCAAGTTAGAGCTGTTTCCTGCTTCAAGTCAGAGCTGCTCTTCTAAGGCAAGTCAAGTTAAAGCTGTGGTTCCAGCGTCAAGTCAAGTTAAAGCTGTGTTTCCTGTCAAGTCCAGTCAGAGCGCTCTTCCTAAGTCAAGTCAAGGTACAGCTGTTCCAGAGTCAAGTCAAGTTAAAGCTGCTGTTCCTGTGTCAAGTCAAGTCAGAGCTGCTCTTCCTAAGTCCAGTCAAGTTACAGCTGTTGTTCCTGTGTCAAGTAAAGCTACAGCTGTATCTCCCAAGTCAAGCAAAGTCACAGCCATGGTTCCTGAGTCAAGCCAAGTCAGAGCTGTCGTTCCTGAGTCAAGCGAAGTCACAGCTGGTCTCTACGAACCAAGTCAAGTCATCGCTGATCCTCATAAGCCAAGTCAAGTCACTGCTGATCCATGAGTCAAGTCATTGCTGATCTTCACGAGCCAAGTCAGGTCACTACTGATCTCCACGAGCCAAGTCAAGTCACTACTGCTCTCCACGAGCCAAGTCAAGTCACCGCCGATCTCCATGAACCTGGTCAAGTCACAGCTGATCTCCATGAACCAAGTCACGTCCCGTCCAACGTCCCAGAGTCAAGTCACGTCCCGTCCGACAGCCCAGAGTCTAGTCACGTCCCGTCTGACCGCCCAGAGCCTCGCCATGTCTCGTCTCACATCCCAAGGTCACGGCCTATTATGATGGCCAGTGTGCTGGACCCACCACTAGTGTCAGTGAAGGCAGCAAACATCCCAGTGGCATCAACACCTTCTAAATCCACCATTAAAGAGGTCCTGCCACCCGCCGCTGCTCTTCCCTTAATGGCGGTTGCCATGTGGTGTGTGTGGGCTGCACACTGCGCTCCTGAGGTCACGTCTGTTCACAAGTCTGCTCCAGAGGTTCCGTCTGATCTCAAGTCTGCTCCAGAGATCCCAACTGATCACAAGTCTGCTCCAGAGGTCTCGTCTGACCACGAGTCAGCTCCAGAGGCCTTTCCCATCAGAGAAGCTGCGCCAATGCCTCCAGAGGTGTCAGCATTGGCTGTAGAACCTCCTATGGAGGCAGCGTTATCCTTTGAACTCTCTGCTTCTCTCTTTATTCTGTCTGCCTCCTCTATCCCTGCTCTCTCCAGGTCCCAGTCCTTGACGCGGGTGCCCGCTCCGCCCTGGAGGGCCCCTGCACCTCCTGCTCCGCCCTGGAGGGCCCCTGCGCCTCCTGCTCCGCCCTGGAGGGCTTCTGCGCCTCCTGCTCCGCCTTGGAGGGCCCCTGCGCTTCCTGTTTCGCCCTGGAGGGCTCCTGCACCTCCTGCTTCCCCATGGAAGGCTCCTGCGCCTCCTGCTCCGCCTCCTGCTCCGCTCTGGAGGGCTCCTGCGCCTCCTGCTCCGCCTCCTGCCCTGGAGGGCTCCGGCGCCTCCTGCTCCACCTCCTGCTCCGCCCTGGAGGGCTCCAGCTCCACCTACTCCGCCCTGGTGGGCTCCAGCTCTGCCGGTCCTGCCTCAGTCACCTGTTCCTCCGCATGGACCTGGTCCTCCAACCCTCACCCTGTCTCACTCCCGCCCCACCGCTCCCCTGGAACTGTTGTTCAGTTGGAGCGTCTGGAAGCCGCTCTTTGGGGGGGGCTATGTTACGAATCTGGCCGGTGACCTTCAGTCTGCTCACCACCAGATGTCGCTCTCTCACATTCACATTACATTGACTGTTGCACCACACCCTGGACTACATTCCCCATCAGCCATTGCTCTTATCACCTGTGTCCAATCAGAGACCCTATTTAAGCCCGGACTTCTGTTCTCTAGTTGCCGAGTATTGAATTGTTTAGCATTGTAACGTTCGGCCCTATTGGTCGAATTTACAATTGTTAAAATGGGGTCAGATTATGCTGTGTGAGATAAAATAAGTGTTTTAAAAGATGAGACAACGACAAAAAGTACAGTGAATAAATAAAGTGTATTTACACAAATATACAAGGAACTTAAAACAACACAATAAAACTAGAAATCCTAGGCTGTTAAAAGCACAGAGTCTTTCAAATCCATACCAATGAAACAGTCCTTAAGAAATCCAGCGTGCTGAAAGTTCCAAGTAAAAGTGTCCACCGGTGTATATACAATCCAAAGAAGTGTAATCCAATAAAAGTGATGCTGGAATGGCAAGTCCTTAAAAGAAACTCCTCAATCCAGCAGTTTGTTTGGTCAGTGACCCTGATTGTTTGCCATGCTGCCTCCTTTATAGGGTTCAGTTCCTGTTTCCTGTCATGTGAGGAGTCACATGACAGGCAGACCCAGAGTGTCTTAAAAACATACACACATTAAAATGTTTAAGAGGAATAAAATGGCTAAGACAACATGAAAACCTATTAAAACTCAAATATACATAAAATCATTATAATACATTGAGCAGGTTAAAACATGTGTCCTGTGTGACAGTGTCACAGCATTCTTACAAAGCGTGTTTCCTAGTAATGCTGTGTCTTGTTTCTTCGTGTTTTTCCCTGCCTTGTTATCTAGCCTAGTTATTTCGTTTTGTCAGTCTCGCTGCCTGCCTTCTGAAACCCCTCGCCTGTCTTTTCGGATTACTCTTTTGCCTAGCCCTCCTTCAGATAACGTTCGCCGTGGATCGACCTTCGCTTGTGTTACGGACTACTCTTTCGTCTTGCTGTCTAAAGACCTGTTTGCTATTGTTCTGACCCTGCCTGCCATGACCATGTCTTTGTCGATGTCCTCTAATAAAAGTTCGCAAATGGATCCGCTCGCCTCTCGTCTCACTCCCACTGTTACACATGCAGTATTCTGAAGAAATATGATAGCGTTGTGTGGGGAACAGACCCAAAGTTGTTATTCACTGACAATCTTACTCTCCACTGAAATTTGTTTTCAATTACTATAGGGTAGACTGGGTACAGTTGGTACAGGGATACATTTAAAAACACCTTAAATAACTTGAGTGCGCAACAAGTCTGATCTATGAAATTTGACTTGCACATACATATTAGCATTCTCTTTAATCATAGGAAATTTGAAGTACATGCACATCTCCAGTCCAAAGATATAGGTAAGGGTTTTTTTCTAAGGTAATTTTTTTTCATTTCACCACGTCCCTTCCACAATTAATAGCTTCTCATCCTTACATGACTGTTAAAGTTAACTCACATTTTCGTAAACCTTAATCTGTGCTCTAAAAACTGACATATTGCATGACTTTGTGTCATGCAAGGTCACCGTAAAATCTAGAGAAATGTTTCAGGTGGTCAGCGGGGTACAGTTGAGACACAATGTATCAATTGTACCCACACTAGAATCCTATTGCGGCACATGCAGTTTAGTCACACAATGTAAGATCACAAGTTAACAGTCACATTCAGACAATATAGCTTTGTTTTGAGAATGACCTTTGTTTTGTTATTATTTTTACTGTTACTCAACTTTTCAACTGTTAATATTAAAATGATCAACTGCAATTAAATATTATATCGCTGTTTGCCATTACTGTACAATGTTTTACAAATAGACTACTTTTAACTAAACAAATAATCAAATTAAATACTGAATGGAAATAAAAACTGTTGAATATTTATTTTTAAAGGTATTTTACATTTGCAGTGAATTGGTTAGGCAGATTTACAGCATTACGGATGGGTGTCTCAACTGTACTCGAGTACTGTTCTAAGTGTACCCGACATGGGTACGGTTGAAACAAAAAAGCTTCTTGTGTTTATGAGCTAATTGTGGCAAATATGACCTACTTATGGATGTTAATAAGTATTCATATTTTAGTAGACAGCTAAAGGAAATTCCATATGAAAAATCACTTCTTTTCAGTCCCTAGTTTTGGTGAGGCAACGTAAAAAGCAAACAGTGTACCAACTTTACCCGGTCTACCCTACAAATTTTAAAACCAATGCTACTTTGGCATCAATTATTTCAATGGCCTTGACGCAGCATTTATGAATCTGAAAAAAAATATACACCTTATTTTTTCCAACTATAATCATTGGAATTGACATCATAAAACATGTATGTCTCATGCACGTTCTTTCCAGAAAGGCAGCAATACTAAGACTTCTCAACTACAGAAAGATATATTAACAACAAACAAAGCTATTAACACTCAGTATGAATCTCTGTCTTTCAGAGATTTGTGCTGCATGTAACTGTCTAATCCCAGTTTAATGCACTGACAATCATCCTTGAATATCAATCATCTGTCACAGACTGAGCTAGATTTCCCTTCCAGCACTGGCATTTGTAACACCTCTGACAGCTCCTCAGAGATCTCAAACCTTTGGGGTTTTCTGCCTGCTGTGATGGTTTAGTTCTAAAGGAAAAGGAACAGATGTGTGAGATTTTCTTGTCTTTTATGTCAGGCCATGTGGTGCACTTCTGATGACATTTAGCTCTGTTTGCACTCCCATCCTCTTCACAAGAAATGTCAGAGATGACAATAGTGAATCACACGCGACAAAGGTCTTGCCTGTTTAAGGATATTTATCTGTTCATTACAATGTGTATATTCTAGAGGCCCCGAATTAGGTAAAATAAAGGATAGAACTAAAACAAAACATGACTCAAAATGACTACTTTCTTCAATGTCTAAAGAGGATTTATGGAAAAGTATCACCTTTTCTGAAATAATAACAGACTGTGACAGAGGAGTCTGTCCTTAGAGGATAAGCATCACATGACAAAGGTTTACCTCAGTTGAAGAGCTTGGGCTTTATGCTACACTTTTCTGAAAAAAATAAATAAATAAATAATAATAATAATAATAATAAAATACATGTTGCTTTAACGTCTGTGGTCATGAAATCAAGAGAAAGACTGGTGTTGGCTCACACTAGGGTTATCAGTCTCATCCATTCAGATTCCTGGGCACCACCATCTCTCAGAACCTAAAGTGGGACCTCACATAGACTCCACTGTCAATAAGGCCCAGCAGAGGCTGTACTTCCTCCGTCAGCTGAGGAAGTTCAACCTGCCAAAGGAGCTGCTGAAACAGTTCTACTCCTCCATCATTGAATCCGTCCTCTGCATTTCAATAACTGTCAGCTCAGCTACCAAATCAAACCTTAGAAGATAGCAGCGAATAGTCCAGACTGCTGAGTGAATCACTGGTACAACCTTCTCCAGTCTCCAAGAACTGTACTCATCCATAGGGAGCAAAAAGGCTGGCAAAATCACTCTGGACCCCTCACACCTAGAATACTTTCTCTTTGAACTGTTGCCATCTGGGCGGTGCTTCAGAGCACCAAACCAGACAGATGAAAAAGCTTCTTCCCTCTGGCCATCTACCTCACAAACAGTTAAATGTTCTCTGTACTGTGCAATAAAACCAACTATCCCCAACTATCTATACTTACATTTATTATACATGTTATTGATTTAACATATCTTACATCTATCCACATTCCCTTGCATAATTTGTATATAGCACATCTGTCCATACAATATATTGTCTATTGTCTTTTTGTCTATTGCGTATTGTTTTCACATATTTATTTTTAATCAATTGTTTATTTTGTTATCTGTGTCTTGTCACTTTTCATCCTGTCTGTACACTGGAAGCTTCTGTCACAGAGACAAATTCCTTGTATGTGTAAGCACACTTGGCAATAAAGCTCTTTCTGATACATACATACATACATACATACACATACATAACTGCTATCTCTCACTCTGGTTACCACATACAGACACCACAGACTGTGTTTAACAGTGCATTGGTTTGTGAGAATATTTTGTAAGTTTATACGTTAGGTGTAAATTAAATATGACTCTAAAACAAATGTCAAAATGATTCACAAAATATGTAAAAAATGTTCAGGGGAGAAAAAAAACAACTATGACAATGCACGTTTCTTTGAGGATAAATATTTGGAAGTCATTTATTAAGGCCCATATTTTTTTGTTTGTTTGTCTATCTATCTATCTGTCTATCTATCTATCTATCTGTCTATCTGTCTGTCTGTCTGTCTGTTTGTTTGTTTGTTTATTTGTTTTTGTTTATCGGTTTATGTTTGTTTGTAAGTTTTGTGCACATACACCTGAAGTGCTAATGCATAAAGCTGTCAGTCACACAGCATCATGTTATTTCATGTTGTTTTTTCAGCAGACTGTTTTGTACATTCACCTCAACAGCAACCAATTAAAGAGGGTAGACTTTAGCATTAAGCTGGAATGTGCACAAGAATTATTTGTTCTCGCTCTGTCCATGAAGTACATGTTTTTTTTCCCCCATAGACTATTTATTACAGATAATGCAAACGTATGACTCATTTCAGGGGGCAGCCAATATTACAGTCTAAAAACATTCAGACTGTATGCTTAAATGCAGAGTAGATGCTACAAAGACAAGTTCAGTTCTGTACACACCCAAAATAATACTTAGGGGATCCACTCCCACATTTAAGGTTGTCACTTCTAAAACTAATATACCTGTTGTTAATGTTAATCAACAAAACAAAATAGAACACAACATAGAAAATAGAAACACTCACACAGTTGACCATCCTCTTTCCGCCTTCCCTCCTCTTACAGAAGATGAAGTCTCTAAACTTATCCTCTCCAGCCACCCTACAACCTTCCCTTTTGACTCCATCCCCTCACATCTCCTACAAGCTGTTTCCCCTGCACCTCTGCCTTCATTCACACATATCATCAGCACTTCTCTTCTAACAGTCATTTTTCCCACCACATTCAAGCAGCCTCGGGTAATCCCACAGGTTAAAAAACATCCACTAGACACATCACTTGTTGAAAGCTACAGGCCTGTATCTCTCCTTCCTTTCATGGAAAAACTTGAACATTTTGTTTTCAACCAAGTGTCTTCCTCTCACAGAACAGCCAGCATGACAATAACCAATCTGGATTTTAAAGTAGCTTTAAATTTCAACTGAAACCTCCTTGCTGTCAGTCACTGAAATGCTTTGAATCCTTGTACTTCCCTTGTTTATTGCCATCTTATGATAAATCGCTTGTTGTATTCCTCAACTGTAAGTCACTTTGGATAAAAGCGCCTGCCAAATGAATAAATGGAAATGGAAATGTGTACCGTCTAAACGTGTATTTCATAGTCTGCAAACCTTGAAATAACCACCATCTGTGAAAGACAAACTAAGTATGGCTTGCTTGTTATCAGGAATAATAAGGCTGCAGAGAAAGGCTTGCACTATATTCTTAATCCAAGTTTCCCCTGGAGACTTTTCTGCATTCTGAAGTCGAGACGGTCAGTTGGCAGCTTTCAAGCACTGTGCCTCTCGAGGCATCTACAACATAATTCAACCTGTCATGATTAATGATCGGTCACAGTCAAACTGTTGAAATCGTAGTCTCTTACTGCGTTACCATGATCTCTTAAACAATAATAATCTGTTCACACCTAAACTGATGGAGTACACATGAGTTTAATTTGCTAAGCATTTAATTTCCTTTTGGAGCAGTTTCTTACAAGGAATCCATTGAGTGAATTGAAGAAATGCCAAAAGCATTACAATGTTTTCTCAGCTGTGGATGACATTTAGGTGGAAAGCAATTTAGTCAGTTATATAATATAATTTAGTAAACTACTACTTGGAGTTGAGCATAAGTATTAGTGGAGTGATGAAGTGTTGTTTAGAGCAGCTGTAGCGACAGCTAATTACAGTAATACTGCTCATTCCATGCTGTTTACCCGACACATTTGAGAAGACAACTAATAATTATAAAGAGGTTGCACTATCATCTGTTAAGCTATCAGATCAAAAAACTAAAAAACTGTTGGCCATTTGAACACATACTTTGTGATTTAGGTTTGATATTTTATGTTTCATGACTGTCAACACAGTTTGAATCTGAAGCTAATGTTCAGAGAAAAAATCTACAGATGATAAAAATAGCTGAGTGTAATTACAGAGGCCTAATTAATTGGCTAATTTATTACATCAAGAATCCTCCTCTCACATGGAGATCCCAATAGCCAGAGTACAGATGAGTGCTTGAACTGATTGGAAGCCCAGATCAGCTTAGAGGTCTCCTTAGGGAGCTTTCACACTGGCAGTTTAGCCTGAAACAGAGCACGGCTCATGTGAAAAATTGGTAACAATCATTCGTAAAAAAAAGCCACTCGTGCACGCCCATTTACAATTAGCATAATCCCCGCCTATAAATTACAGCTGCGCTGTCCAGGAATGCAGTGGAATAGAGAATGGGAATGTGATGTCAGCAACACATGGCATTCTGGGACTTTGGGACACGGACACTACAGTAGAGACTGGGTAATAGTGGAGGTAGATGTTAAAAATTATATTAAACAGATAAAAACACATTAGAATGGAGAACGCTTGCTGTGTTATTGTAATGCCATGCCAGCAGAGGGAGCCCTCACCCATGGGCTGACTGTTACTGCTCCCTCTGCTGCTTCATTGGTTACTTCCTGTTTGGTGGCCATATAAGGAGGCCTAAACCAAACAGACTCTGCGAAGTATTGTTTTGCTGTGTGGACTCTACTAAGCATTTTCTCTGATTTCATTGCCTTGTTTTTGTTACCTACCACGGTTTTGTTTCTTGTCATAGTTTTGCCTTGTTTTTGCCATTGTTTTGTTCTGTTTCATTGCCATAGTTTTTGCCTTGTTCCATTGCCTTGTTTATTTGTCACTTTTGGACTGCTCATCTGTATTTGGACTCAGCCTGTTTATTTGGATTTCGCTTTTGTCTTGCCTACGTTTCATTGTTTGTTTGGACATTGACCCTGCCTGTCTTGACTACAATCTGTTTAATATAGCTCGCATCTGGATCTTACACGCTTCCCTGGAGTCCCATTACAGAATACTTCGCCTCCCAAAGATCCAGCGGCTTTCAGAGACACAGATCTAACCATGGACCCAGCATCACGCCTCGTTCGACTCCGTCAAGGTAACCGGCCAATTGAACAATACGTTATGGACTTTTGTGAACTTAGTCACTTGGTGGATTTTAAGGAAAGCTTTCTTAAGGACATTTTCTTCTTTGGTTTATGCAAATACATTTCAAATAAAATGCCTGGTCATCACCGCCACTGGTCCCTAGTCCGTTATATTGACTATGCTCTGTTGCTGGCTGGATCGGCATTTACTGTGGGGATCGCTAACGACAAATCTTACCATTCTCCAGTACCAGCCACACCAAAATGCTTACACGTCATGTCCGGTATTGTTAACATCATCCCAGAGACCTCTCCTGCCAAGCCTGCCAAGCTAAAGCCTGCTCACATCACACCTGCCAAGCCAAAGTCTGCTCAAGTCATGTCCACCACGCCAAAGCCTGTTCACGTCATGCCTGCCAAGCCAAAGCCTGTTCAAGTCGCATCCACCAAGCCTCAGTCTGCTCACTCCATGCCTGCCACTCCAGGGCCTGCTCACGCCTGTCCAGAGTCTGCACCTGTCATGGCCGCCCTCCTACAACAAGCTCACAAGATGGCTGCCATCTCCAAGCCAGTCCACAAGATGGCCGCCATCCCAGACCCCGTCCACAAGATGGCCGCCATCCCAGAGCCAGTCCACAAGATTGCCACCATCCCCAAGCCTGTTTACAAGATGGCCGCCATCCCCAAGCCTGTTCACAAGATGGCCGCCATCCCCAAGCCTGCTCACAAGATAGCTGCCATCCCCAAGCCTGTTCACAAGATGGCCGCCCCATCTGAGTCCCCGGCCAAGATGGCTGCCACGCCTGAGCCACATCAGTCCAAAATCATCTCATTTAAATCTCATCTCATATCTGCCGCACCCAAAGCTAATCAAGTGATGGCTGATCTCCTGGTGTCAAGTCAGGGCTGCACTTTCAGTGCCAAGTCAAGTGACAGCTGTGATGTCTGAGCCACGTCAAGTTACAGCTGTTACTTCGGAATCAACTCAAGTTACAGCTGTAGTTCTTGAATCAAGCCAAGTCACAGCTGTTCTCCATGAGTCAAGCCAAGTCACAGCTGTTCCCCATGAGTCAAGTCAAGTTACAGCTGTTGTTCCTGAGTCAAGCCAAGTTACAGCTGTTGTTCCTGAATTAAGCCACGATACAGCTGTTGTTCATGAGCCAAGTCAAGTTACAGCTGGATTGTCTATGTTAAGACAAACCACAGCTGATCTTCATGAGCCAAGCCAGGTTACAGTAGATCTTCATGAGCCAAGTCAAGTTTCTGCTGTTGTCCCCGAGCCAAGCCAAGCCACAGTTGATCTTCATGAGCCAAGCCAAGTTACAGCAGATCTTCATGAGCCAAGTCAAGTTGCTCCTGTTGTCCTGTTGTCAAGTCAAGTTACGGCAGACCTCGCTGAGTCAAGTCAAGTCACGGCAGACCTTCCCGAGTCAAGTCCAGTCACAACAGACCTTCCTGAATCAAGTCAAGAAACAGCTACGCTCCTAACAGGACCTCTTCACGACATGGCTGCTAGTACAGGGCCTCGCCAAGCCACGGCCATCCTGCCAGAACCTCACCAAGTCCCCTCTGACCTTCCAAAGCCACGTCACATCTCAACTGATCCTCTAGAGTCTCGTCATGTCTCAGCTGATCCTCTAGAGCCTCGTCGTGTCTCAGCTGACCTCCTAGAGCCTCGTCACGTATCAGCTGACCCCCAAGAGCCTCGTCACGTATCAGCTGACATCCCAAGCCACGCAGAACCCACGCTCCCAAGCCACATGTCCGCAGCGTCCATACCCTTAAGACCGGCAGGCATCCCACTATCTACTGTGCTGCCTGTAATGGCTATTGCCATTTTGAGCGTGTGGGCTACACACTGTGCTCCAGAGGCCTCGTCTGTCCACGAGTCTGCTCCAGAGGCCTCGTCTGTCCACGAGTCTGCTCCAGAGGCCTCGTCTGCCAACGAGTTTGCGCCGATACCTCCTGAGGTGTCAGCATGCAC
The DNA here is from genome assembly GCA_012976165.1 of Labeo catla. Taxonomy (NCBI): domain Eukaryota; kingdom Metazoa; phylum Chordata; class Actinopteri; order Cypriniformes; family Cyprinidae; genus Labeo; species Labeo catla. The sequence continues at coordinate 248,820 of VONZ01000982.1, forward strand.
TGTAGAACCTCCTAAGGAGGTGGCATCCATTAATGAACTCACTGCCACGTCTGACCACGAATTTGCGCCAGTGCCTCCAGAGGTGTCAGCGAAAGGTGTAGAACCTCCCACGGAGGCGGCGTCCACCCTTGAACTCACTGCCATGTCTGACTATGAATCTGCGCAAATTCCCCCGGAGGTGGCAGCTCCGGCTGCAGAACCCCCTAAGGGGGCGGCGTCCTCCTACGAACTCTCTGCCCATCATGTCACAGCCGAGAAGGCCTATCATGAACTCTCTACCCATCATGTCACAGCCAAGAAGGCCTTTCATGAACTCTCTGCCCATCATGTCACGGGCTAAAGAGGCTCTTATCATGAACTCACTGCTCGGCCATGTCACGTCATAGCCAATCATGAACTCTCTGCCCATCTTGTCACGGCCAAGGAGGCCTATCATGAATTCTCTGCCTGCCATGTCACAGCCAAGGAAGCCAAGGAGGCCAAGAAAACCGTCTATGAACTCTCCGCTCTGCTATGGATGTCACTAGTTCCACTGTGGATATCTCTGCTCCTGTCTGCTCTGCTTGCTCTGTCTGTCCTGCCATGGCTCCCTGTTAAGCCTGCTCTGCCTGCCTCGCCATGGTTCCCCCTCGCTCTGCCTGCTCTGGCCTGCCCCGCCATGGCTCCCCTGCTCTGTCTGCTCTGCCTCTGCTTCTTCCCCTGCCTCACCATGCCCCCTGCCTGCCAGCCTTGCCTGCCCCACCGCGGCTTCCCTTGCCTTGCCTGCCCCTTGAATTGCTGCCTGCTCTCCCTGCTCCACCATGGCTCCAGGCTCCTCCAAATCAAACATGGTGGACTTCTGCTCCAGTGTTCCACTGTCTGCCATTGCTCCATGGCCCAGGCCCTCCGGTTCCACTGTCTGCCAGCTCCACGGCCAGGTCCTCCAGGTTTCACTGTCTACCACTGCCCACAGCCCAGGTCCTCCAGGGTTCCACTGTCTGCCAGCTCCACGCCCTGGTCCTCCAAGGTTCCACTGTTCAAGCACAGCCTCCACGGGTCCAGGTCCCTCAGGTTCCACTGCTCTGCCACTGATCCATGGTCCAGGTCCTCCAGTGCTTCACTGTCTGCCACTGCTCCATGGCCCAGGTCCTCCAGTGCTTTACTGTCTGTCCCTGCTCCACGATCCAGGCCCACCTCCTCTGCATGGACCTGGCCCTCCGTCTCACCCCCTGTTTTGCCTCTGTTCCCCCACCCTCCTGGACTGTTGTTGCTTGAGTGCCAGGAGTCGCTCCTGTGGGGGGCGATTCTGTAATCCCACGCCAGCAGAGGGAGCCCTCACCCATGGGCTGACTGTTACTGCTCCCTCTGCTGCTTCATTGGTTACTTCCTGTTTGGTGGCCATATAAGGAGGCCTAAACCAAACAGACTCCGCGAAGTATTGTTTTGCTGTGCGGACTCTACTAAGCGCTTTCTCTGATTTCATTGCCTTGTTTTTGTTACTTTCCACGGTTTTGTTTCTTGTCATAGTTTTGCCTTGTTTTTGCCATTGTTTTGTTCTGTTTCATTTGTCACTTTTGGACTGCTCATTGGTCTGATCTTCCTGTCCTGTTACAGTTATGAACTTCTGTATCTGTTCTCATGACCGGAGTAGAAAACAGATCTAAAACAAAGCGCAAATTTCTATATTTCTGCTTAAAACAACACAATGGTAAAAGCAGTTCAATGAAAATAAACAACTTTACCTAAATTTGGCTTTGTCATTTGTATTTATTTATTACAGATTCATAATTTGAATGTGTAAGTGCCCACACTATGAATAATGTACGAAAACACGTTTGGATGTGCTATATAGCTCATTACGATCACTCTCCATGTTCATAAAGCAGCGCTCCTTTGATTCATTGTTCAGCAACTCTTTATAAGAAATCGTGTATTTGTTCCATTTAAGTGCAGTAAAACTTATTTGGTGTAGTGCTTTCACAACATAATTTATTTCAGAGCTACATTACAGAGGGTCATACTTTTAATTATCCCTAATGCTTAAACATTAAGAAATTAGAGCAATACAATGATATGTGGTTCTCAATCCCAGTCCTTGCATAACGTTACCCCCACTCAGCATATTTTGCATGTCTCTCTTAGTTAACACACCTGACTCAAATAACCAGATAACCACCTTGTTAGAAGAGAGATCCATGTATGAACTGTGTTCCAATTGACATGGTCCCTACACTCTGCGCCCTGAGCAGGGGAAATTCTATGGAGTGAATTTTGTGCCAATATTCATCAAACTAATCTAGCATTTTGCAAATAAACACAATCTGCTTTGCAAAGAAAAACTGAACTTTCAAACAAACACAAAGTGATTTGCAAATACAAAACTCTGAGAGAAAATCCAAAATGGGAAAGGAAGTTGCTCAGTTGCATTTGTGAGAAAATCTGCCTGCACGCATTTGTGAGAAAATCAAGCCAAGTTTCCTCATAAAACGGCAACTGAGTCTCACAGTTGTAACACACAATACATATATTTGTCCATGCCACTGCATTTTCTCTCAAACAGAGTTTTGTATTTACGAATAACTTTGTGTTTGTTTGAAAGTCACGTTTTTTCTTTGCAAAGCAGATCGTGTTTATTTGCAAAACCCTGGATTAGTCTAAGTTTACTTCACTTTGGAACATTCATTCACAGATTTGCACTACATCGCTGCCTGCAGCGTCTTCACACAGATGAGTGTGACATACCTCTGTAAATAAATACAATTTAAATTCATGTCTCGGACACTTAAATGCCCTTTGAATGGAAACTAACTGGAATCCTGGCGGAATATCATGTGATGTCCACTTCGCAGGGCACTTATGGTCACATAGAACAAATGAGGACTGTAATTGAGAACCACTGAAATACATGATCAAGTGGCTGGGATCAAGCTATATTGTGTTTATTTTGTCTGGCAGATATATCAGTACCACCTAGTTATTAAAAACTGCAAATAAGAAATCAGTTTGGTCCTGTGTGTGGTACGATAGAACAGAAGGCAGGTGTATATTTCTGTGAGTGTGTATCATGTTGTTTATGCATCGTGTTCTGGCCACACGACTAAGCGCACGAATGAGCACAAGGGATTCAAATATTAGTCCATTTATTCTAAGCAAAAGTTAAAAATATTAGCGCAAATACATCCCTTTTTTCTCTGGGGATTTGTATTTGTTGTCATTGTACGCTACTTATTGTCTCCTAAAACATGCCGATGACTACCCAGAATGCAGTGCACTGTTACGATTCCCATTCTTTATATCTAGTCTACTTTCTCAGGTTTAACTCCAGTATATTGCATAAACCCAAAAAAGACTAATAGGCCATATGACAAAGAGTTTTTAGCCAACTTAAAAAAGTGTCAGGTGCCCTTCTTAAAATGACCAGCTGGTGGCAATTGGCAAAGCGTTTTTCCAGCTGAGACGCTTTTAGTTGCTATGAATATCCACGGTGGCAACGTATTACTAGTATCTCAGAATTTTACTAAATATAAAAAAACAGTAACGAGTAATATTAACTTTTGTTGTTTAAGTAGGATGGTTGTCCCGCCCGGCTTCTATTTACGGCTGGGTAAATAGTGACAGTGATGAGCACTGCGTTTTCCATTTATCATCTCAGCTAGCCTACCAAAACAAAACAAAAAAAAAAATCAAAAAGAGGGCAAGGGCAAATGAACTTGTAATTATTATTGCAATGTAATTATATCTGCCCGATAAGAGGTATAAGAATCAGCTAGAAAATTATCAGTTGAAGAAATTTTAACTACCTGAATTACAGCTGTGTTCGTAGAGCATTTGAAATTGCAATAATATTTCTGATCCCATTTAATATATTTCGATACATAAAACTTTCTCTTTTGCTGCTCTACTTCTGGTTTACATGCTCCTTGATGCTCCCTGAAACAAATGGCAGGTGCCTGCAACTTTACTGCTTATCAAATAAGAAAGACAGTCATAAGTATGTATTGTATAAAAAGATTACAAGTGCTCAAAGAAAAGTCTTAAATAAAAAGGAAAATTTTTAAAAAAGGACAATGGCACATGAAAATAGTATGAATGCGCCTTTTAAATGAGCCACTGATTAATGAATTGACTTAAATTGAATTGATTTGATTCTTTCCCTATAATGACAGTACCAAACTGCATGACTTACTTTTATGCTTTTTCTCTCCCCAAAAAAAAGACACAATTCATTTATCATTTAGCCAATAAGCCATCTGTTAAATGATGCTGCACATCATAAATGCTTTTGATTCTGTAAGGCTGTATTGTACAACACAACAAACTAAAATGTGAGAACACATTTCAGTACTATTTGACTTTAGTTCATATTTGCTGAATCATGCTTGCAATGGACTAGGGATTGTTCTTAGGGGAAAAAAACACATACACACAAAATTATTTGCTGGCTGATTGCTTTTTTTTTTTTTTTGGTTAAATTCAGGTGGGGTCTGCCTCCTGGGTTTTTTGTGTTGAATAATTTATTTGTAGTTGTACCTTCTGGGGTACCATCTAAATCACTGTCACTGACACAATACACCCCTCAACCTTTCATACTCAGAGTAACCCAAATGTGGTTTATCTGAGCCAAAGTGGATCGAGCTGGCTCATCACTGGTCATTTCATTTACCATCTTGAGAGAAAATCTTCTTGAAATTAAGTTTTGCATTCGGTTGTGTTCCTGTCAAAGAAAACATTCTGTACTTTTACAGTAAATGTTTTGTTGTTGTTGTTGCTTCATGTCACAATGGCTGCTGCAACACAACCTACTAGATTGTCCCCATAATAATCAACAAAGCCACAGTCACAAACTTGCTGTGCTTCATTGATTATAATAGAAGCAATTTAGTATGGGCCGGCACATACCTGAACTAGTGAACTAGGCAGCACAGTCAAGGTGGCAAAAAGAGAGTGGTTGATTATTTACTTGTTTATTTATTTATTTATTTATTTAATTTTATGGAAATCTGTCTGGAATTGTTGCACTTATATCAGCAAGTTATAACCTCATTAGTTTTTCTAAATCCAATTTTACTTTTCCTCATAACAGTGCCGCTACTGTGCTATACCCTTATTCCACTCTTACAGCAGCATCAACAGTCTTAATGCAAAACACCCTGATGTAGCTACATCCAAAAATCCCCTTTAAGCTATTTCTCCTGCAGCTGTACCTGCACTCACTCACATCATTAACACATCCCTTCACACAGGTGTTTTTCCCTCTGCATTTAAACAAGCTTGTATAACCCCTCTACTTAAGAAACCCACTCTTAACCCATCTCTATTAAAAAAAACTACAGACCGGTTACAAGCATCTTCAACTCAACCTTGCCAAGACAGAACTGCTTGTGGTTCCATCAAACCCATCGTTTCATCACAATTTCACCATCCAGTTAGGCACATCAACCATAACTCCTTCAAAAACAGCCAGAAACCTTGGAGTTGTGCTTGATGATTGAAACTGCCCATTCCTGCAGATTAGCTTTATTCAACATCAGGAAGATCAGGCCCTTTCTTTCGGAACATCCTTCACAACTCCTTGTTCAAGCTCTTGTTCTGTCCAGGCTGGACTATTGCAATGCTCTTTTAGCAGGTCTTTCAGCCAGTTCTATCAAACCCTTACAATTAATCCAGAATGCGGCTGCAAGATAAATTCTTAATGAGCCGGAAAGAACGCGCTTCACACCTCTCTTTATCAATTTGCACAGGCTACCAATAGCTGCTTGCATAAAATTTAAGGCATTAATGTTTGCCTACAAAACCCTCACTGGCTCTGCACCCATTTACCTAAATTCATTACTTTAGACTTATGTGCCCTCTAGAAGCTTGCGTTCTGCAAGTGAACATCGCATTAATGTGCAATCCCAAAGAGGCACAAAATCACTTTTACGGACATTAAATGTACCCTCCTGGTGGAATGACCTGCCCAACTCAATCCGAAAAGCTGAGTCCTTATTTCACTGATGTCTTTGTAATAAGATGCCATTGTGTGTATGTGCAGCTCCCTTTCGAGTGGAACTCGATGCTGTGTCATGTTGTTGATGCTACTGGAACGCGTCCATTGTGAGCTGGTGTCTGAATCATGTATGAAAACATGCCAGTAATACTGCCAATAATGCATTCCAGTGAAGTAGAAGGGCTTTAGCATCTCTGGTGCCATTAAAGGGCATCTGAGTCATCACGTTTTGTCAGCAAGACGTATGTCTGTTTGTTGTGTGTGCATGTATGAAAAGAGTAGGCGGCATGTGGCTGTATTCCCCTTTCTTACTCTGGCTGTGCATGTATTTTTTATTTTTTTTTTTGGTTTGCATGGGGATATGATACTAACTGAATCTAGCTCTGAGGAGATATCTAGTGTGATGTTTCCATACATATTAAAACACATTCAGACTTTCACCCCTAAAAGGAGCTAATGAAAAAATTATTTAACATTAAATTCTTATTAGTAGACGTCTAATAAATAGACTCACGCACTTTTTTTTTTCAATTTATGTTTTTTATAAAACTCTACCATACGGTTGAGATGTCAGTCCATGGTAAATCTCGATTTAACTTCAAAGAACTATTTCATGAGTTTTTTTGCAATAATAATCATTCCTTTCACTTTATTAGTATCTTGGATGCATCTCATAACCTTCAGGGTCCACAAATTAAAAAAAATATTTTTAAGTGTCTGTATAATATATATAGCCGTAAAGCATTATATATGCTATACCATGTCTTTAACTGACATATCAACCGTACAGTCACACATGAGTCTGATAATTATTATAAATGAACGTTTCTGCATTTCTCATATATTTTATGGTTTCATCCCTACTTCCTTGATTGCTTGTTTGACCCTATTATCTGATGACTGACCAGCACCAATCTCGCTTCTGTGTGACTGACTAAAGTTTGTAAACTGCTGCTTTCACTTGAAAACCTGAAATTCCCATCCCTCCATGGAAACAGCAGACACAGAGATGGGGCAGTATAGCTGTGAAAAGATTGCTCTCTCATCTCTTTCTTTTGATAGATTTATTCCCTATTAAATTTATTTAAACCATACGGTAGAGATATCAGTTAAAGGGCTAATGACTAAATATGTTGCTTGAGTTTAGACATAAGATGATGTGTAGAGATATTAGTCTCTATCTACATTTATTTATTTAGCAGACACTTTTATCCAAAGTGACTTACAGTTGAGGAATACAAGAAGTAATTCATCATAAAGAGGCAAATAAACACAGAAAGCGCTCATAATAAAGTTTCAGACATTGTTCAGATTTGTACAAGATAGAATGGAGAGGATTAAGGAATGTGAACGTTTTTTTCTTCTATTTATTAAGATTATTTATTTATTTCATTTATTTATTTCATTAGGATGCAGTCAAATGTTGACTGAAGAGCTGAGTTTTCAGCTGTTACTTGAATACTGTCAAGGATTCAGAATTCCAGAGACTTCTCGAGTAAGAGTGAGAGGAAGTATAGGGTGCGGAGCCCGTGGCTGTTCTGTATGCAAGCATCAATGCGAACTTAACACAAGCCGCAACCGGTAGCCAATGCAGGGAGATAAAGAGAGGTGTGTCATGCTGTTGCATTCTGAATCATTTGCAGATGCTTGACTGTGCATGATGAGAAGCAGCATGTTGCATTAGGAAGGGCCTGATGTTTCTAATGCTGTGCAATGCAAACATGTATGATTGAACTATCCTTGTAATGTGGTACTTGAAGGTCAGCTGGTTATCAACGTTTACTCACTGCAAGTGATGTTCTTTCTTGTGCTTTGGATACCTCCCCTCCCCAGGCAACCCTGAAAGACCAACCTGTGAGATCAGATTCAAACCAGTGAGGTGGAGTTCCTGTATCAGGGGACTGGGTCTAGAAGGCACAGGTTGTAAGATGCCTGGAGAGGGGAATCCTCATCATTCTTTCTCGATGTCCTCAAGGGGCTGTTTTCCTAAACCAAGCAAGTCTTCGGCCCATTCTCCACACAGCACCGCTGCTGGAGCATAGTATCCGCCCTTCTTTGCAATGTATCGTTGTTACGGCATTTTGCCCCCTAGGAATGCAAAGTTTCCCTGTCTGCAAAGTTTCCCTGCCATTGGGTTATTTCAGGGTGCCATTCCCTATTCATATTTCAAGGCCCGCTACCATGGCATTCAGTGGCGTAAGGGCAAGCCTCCTTGGGAAATAATGTGTCATAGCACTGTTACACTCAGCCTAAGACAGGCTACACAAAAAAGTTTGTCCTTTAACATCCTATAAACGTGTTTGAATGAGTGCAGTCACAATAAACACCACAAAAATCAAGAATAAATGCCAACCCAAAGTGTATTAAACAAGAAAACACAGAAAAAACAATATATTAAAAAATGTAGAGAGCATTTAATAAATGAGACAATTTGTATTGTCCATTCAAGTCCAATGTTGTGTGTGTATCTATTTCAGTGGTTCCCAAACTTTTTCTGCCGGGCCCCCCTTTTGCAGAATAAAAAAAATTCAAGCCCCACCCCTGCATTTACACATAAACACAACTTTAGAAGGATTTATTTGAAACATAATAATTAAAATTCAGTGTGTGACAACTTACTGAAAAAACTAAACAAGGAACTAGTCACTAGAGTAGAAACATTGAAAGTAAAGCATGCAGCTTTACTATGTACTATTTTTTTTGTACTTTGTAACAGCATTCATTGCTTTTAAAACATATTTTCTCATATTTTCTTCTCTTTGTTGTAGTTGCAATATTTGAAGTACATTCATCTACTTTACGTTTACCTGGCACTTGTTGTCTTTTCAAAAACTTGTCCATGCTTAGAGCAGAACTACTATGCGTCATTCATTCATAATTTTACTTGGCTATGGGCAATTCTCATTTCTGATATCAACTGCACCATCTAGTGGTCTGTTATTTTACGACAAAAAACGCTACAACTGATAACAGACAGCTGCAGCGGGTACTGCGAGTCGTCTTGAGGTAATAAAATATGATGAAATTCATATTTTGTGTTAAATTATTTACATATGTGGCAAGTAGCCATATAATAAGTAAGATAATTTCACAGTGGGGTCTTGTATCACCCTGAAAATGTTTCTTTTTACATAAAAATCTAGGGATGTACCGAAATGAAAATTCTTGGCTGAAACTGAAACTGCTTTGTAATAATTATTATTTTATTAATTAATATAGTCATTTTGTAAGACTTTTTAATTTAACTCAATAATATTAATGATACTGAATAAAACTTTTATAAGCCACAGATACAACTTTTTTTTTTTGACTAATATTGCAAACAGGAAAAAGTATACATAGAAATTTTCTGTCGGCGCGTTATTTGAGCGGTCTGTGTATTTCCGTTGAGCATAAGCGGTACACGAGTAGAGCATTCATATGGGCCGTGAACGGAACGCACATTCATAGAGCGGAATATTGAGCGGAGCGTCACACATTGAGTGGTGTGCGCTGAATACTGCAGGACTGCGCGGCAGATATTTTCGGCCGTTTATCTCTTTCGAATTTCTATAAAATTGGCTGTACACTAGCCTTGCCGCGCCCCCCTTATCATAACTCCGGGCCCCCCCTAGGGGTAGCGCCCACCAGTTTGGGAACCACTGGTCTATTTGTTGAATCAACCTCACCGGTAAAGGGTCTATGAGGAACAGCACCGTCCTGTGACAGAATCCCAAATGAGAAACAATTCAGTATTCAAAATTCAGTATTCAGTACGTTCAGTATTCAACAAATGTAGTGTGAATTCCTTCTTAATGCATCCTATAAATGTTGTCATATGTCTTACATCCAGTCATCTTTTCAACATTAGTAAAATGCAACAGAAGGTGTTAAATTTTATCTTTAGCTTCTTGCATTCTTTCTTATCATGAAGACAACAGGTTAAGTAAAAATAAATTAATATGCAATAGTGCATAAATATAGCAGAATGCTCCTTTTTATAATTGTTTTTCTACCTGACTGATGAGCTTATGGATTCTGAATGGTTATTCTTGAGGTAAATGTATTGTTACCTGACATTATTGGTTAGCTGGTCGTGTGGACCAGCACATGAGCAGCTTAAACCAGCGACCAGCACATGACCAGATAAGGACCAACTTAAACCAGCTCAAAAGCAGCCATGTTTCAAAACATACCTATCCAGCATATGCTGTTTTTTTTTTTCAACAGGGACATGTTGTTCTGTGAGCAAACAACATGGTTGTAGTATCATAATCACCAAATTAGATTGTGTTGGCATTTGCTGCTAAATGGCTGGTGCACCATTTCTTGCTTAGAATCCAGCACAGACTGCTCACTTTAAATAGTTCATATTCCTGGGGTCTTAAGCTTAGAATGTGTGCCCCGCGCATTCTGTATTTTCCCCCAGTAGGGCTCCTGAAAGCTCTAGCTATAGTCTTAATAAAAAGAAAAAAAGGTAGGGAACCAGTAAGTCCTTCTTAAGGAATCCCCATCAGGTGGTACCTTGTCCTTCAAGACCTGGGCACAATCTCCCTGGCCAAAAATACTGAAGTGGTGGGTATGGCCAATGAAGGGAACACACTCTAAGGTTTTGGTTTCTCATCTGAGGTTATTGAGACCATTCTGAATGCTAGAGCTCCCTCTAGTCCCTGCTATACTTTTGCTGGGAATGATGCCATATGGCTGGTTCAGTTAAAAGCATTTATATCACACACACAAACCCCTGATCTACTCCTTATATGATCTTAAGTGGTGTGTTTTTAAAAGCTAGTGCACTTGTAATGGGTTTATCCCTTTCAGTGTGCAGTGAGTGACATTCTCTCTCTTTTTTTTTTTTTACAGTTTGATGACTGATGGTAGAGCATTTTCTACAATAAAGGTGTATCTAGCTGCTATTTTGGCTGCCATGTAGGCTTTGAAGGGACTTTGTTGTAATGGCATCCTCTTATTTGCAGGTTTATGAAAGGAGTAAAGCATTTAAGAACCATATAAAAATAACAAATCCTGTTATGGGACCTTTCCATGTTTCTCAGTGCTTTACCTCAGTCCCCTTTTGAACCTACCGAGAGTGTTCATATTAAGCTATCTTACTCCTTGCTTTAGCAGAAACCAAACACAACCCTAGGTATTTATTCAATACCGTGGCTAAATTATTGAAAAATAAAGCATCAACAGGTGCAGACATTTCCCAACAGCACAGCAGTAATTAATTTATTTACTTCTAAGATCAGTACTATCAGAGAGAAAATTATAACCATTGTAGCAAATTAGCTCAAAAGGGAAATATTTATGATTAATTATAACTGGTTATAATTAATTATGAATATTTAATCAGATCTTAGAATTAACTGTAGCAGAATTAACGTTACAATTATTTGATCTGTTCGTCCACCGAATAGACAGTATAATCATTCATCAATTCTAGGAAAGGTTACTTTCTGGCCAAGAAAGAATAAATTTCCTACCTCAGTTAGTACTAGCAGTAACTTAACTTGTAGTAAACTCAAAATGTAGCATGTAGCAAGATCAAATATTCAGTGACTTCAAATTGTGAGCAGCACACGGAGACCATCAATTGTGAATATATGCAATTTAATAAATGGAACTGCAGGTAACATACAACTAACTAAGCAAAACACGTGTACATATACATAGAGAAAGAAAGTGAGAAAAGAGAGAGAGAGAGAGAGAGAGAGAGAAGGCAAGAATGGCAGTATTTAGCATCAGTTAACCAGCGACCACATGAGAATCATCAAAGAAGCAAAATCACCTTAAACAGGGGCTCAACTTAAAACGCGCATCTAAATAGTTGTAAAGGTTACTTGCATTGGCTTTGTTGCTGAACAAGAGTCCTGATGCGGTAGACAATGGAAGTTCTCGATGAATTCCTTTAGGTGTTCTGGAGGTTTTCTCTAGTTCGTTCGAAGATAGGAAAATCCACAGCGAGTCGACAAAGTTACTTGAAGATAAACTACCAGAAGATTGACTCAAGGGATGAGTCTTGGAGAGTGTCTCGAAGGGTTTGAGCATGGATGGGTTGGTGTTAGGGTCTTTTGATAGTTTCCCTACCACACCCACCTTTGGGTGAATTGGCCAATACAAAGTTTGTATTGCTGAGCGGGAAAACTTCTCTTTGTCTCCATTTATGGCCCATTTGCATGTTTATTGCTGGCCTGGGGAATTGATGCGGTTTTACCCACAATATAGTACAAACAGTATGATGCATTTTCTAAACCCATGGTGTACACCATTGTTCAGAAAATAAAGTGCAGATTGTTTTGATACCAAGAATGAAACATCTAGAAGGTATTAAACCAGAGATACATTCATACATTGAAAAATACACATTTGGAGATTAACTAGTACCAATAACGAGGGTAACTGGGCTAATATAGCATAGAATCATACAAGCAACACATGCATATACCAAGTACATTTATAACTGGTTAAATATAGTCTAAATAAAGAAAACGGTTTCTATGTG